>BMAC01001078.1:178047-223495 GCA_014905375.1 Phtheirospermum japonicum
ACCAACTCATTTTATTTCCCTCCCCAACCCCTTTTATCTCATTTATCCTTCAAACTCTCAAACCTACTTTTTATGGACCCCACATGTTTCCCAACAATTTAATTCTTATTTTTCACATTCCAATATTATTATATTTTATCTATTAAATCTATTTAAACTATTTAATCTATTAAATATAGTAATTCTACTTAATCATGAGTTTATGATTAAATTAATAATAATAATAATAATAATAATTTAAAATTATTTGAAAATAAGCCTCAAAATAAACGTGATGTGGAGGTGATTTTGGTGATGTGGCGTGTTGGGAATTGAAAAAGTGGGGAGGGGATGGGGTTGTGGTTAAAGATGCTCTAAGGAAGAGAAAAAATACCTCGTCAATAAAAATCAAGACGAGAGATCAATACGGCACAAATCAAGCACCCGCCGAAGATCGGCGCGCGAATCTAAATCGTCCCTCTTCATATTGATGGCCGGCACAGTAGAACAAATCAAGATCTAATGGGTTAGTGGAGTGAAAAGTGAAGAACAAATCGAGATCTGATGGGTTTGTGGAGTGAAGAAGAGTCAAGAGAAAAAATCAAGATCTGATTAAAGAAGTACCTCAAGAATCTAATTAAAATCGAGAAGAAAGCTTGGGTACGGGAATAATCAATTTGCTATACAGAAGGGTGGATAAAGAAGAGAAAAATTGTTAAGATTTAAGAACTCTTGACCTGGGAATTAGGTGAGCTTCAGAGTAGAAAATAGCGAGAGAAGATAAGAACAAACAGCAAGAAAAATCGGGAAGGTCCGGGAAAAAACAAGAAAAGAGGGTGATAGAGAAAAATATGAAGAAAAAGAAAAAATTGGGAATGATAGAAATTGATTGGGCTCACGTTAATGAAAAAAGAAAACCAATCAGAAAGTGCCAAATGTCAAAGCCTGAGCATTGCCCATGAACTTTATTATAGAGGTATATATATATATATATATATATATATATATATATATTATATAGGAAAGTTCACAAGAGTTGCCGAGGACTTGCCAAATGTCAGCTATTTATTGGTCTATATTTTTATTGTTTTGGGCTTTGGATTGGGTGGGGTTTTAATTATTTAGGGATCGGGCTTTTGGTAACAATTGTTTTAATTCTGATTCTCTTCTATACCTTATATCCGTTCACGTGCATAGCCGCCTGGCGATGGTTTTTGCTTTTCCTTTAATTCTTTTTTGGGGTTTTTTTTGGTTATATTACACGTGTTCAGTAGTACACCGTTCAATTTCTATCCTTTCTCTCCGAAGCAATCGCTCTCCCTGAACAAACTGCTGCCGAATCTTCCAGGTTTGCCCAATCAAATTATCGATTTCTGAATCAAATACTCTGATTTGTATACCATTAGAATTGCAAAAGCTGTACGATGTGAGTTTCCATCCCCTTCGCGAGCCTTTTGTTTTTTTTGGCCGCTAATCAATTGCCTTTTTCTCTGATTAATTTTTGTTTGAGGTGAATCTTAGTCGCTTCTTATTATTATTCCTCTTTTTTATTTATTTTTGTTTTACTATTCCGTGTTGGGGATTCTATGCCTTGTCTCGAGGAAGACAGATAAATGCAAAGGGTTTTTACAATTTACGAATCATTATAATTTCCTTTACTTTTTTTGTTTTATTTTATGAATTTTGACGCAGATCTGTGTAATCTTATTTCTTTATGCTTTCATTTATTTCAATGAGATTTTTTTTCTGAATAATGAGATTATCTGCTATTTGGTGTATAGAGGGTCTTTTTAATTTATTATTATTATTATTATTATTATTATTATTTTATTTATTATTTTGGGTTTATAGACGGCTCATGCTGATTTAGAGCACATTCAATGTTTAACATATATTTTTGCTTAATTAATGGATTTAGTTTTTGGACTCATCATGTAAAAATAAATAAAATTCACTCTATTTCACAGTTCAAATACGAATTCCATCGTGTGTCATCAAATTTATTCTCTATTTAGGTTATTACAAAAATAAGTTTTTGGTTAAGCCATAAGTCTACTGCAAATTATACGGTTGACCATGATCCACTTTGCAATGTGAATATTAATTTATTTTTAGTTAATATATGATTTACTTATATGTGTGTATATTATGTAATGTATTTAATGTATGTTTGTTTTTATATAATATTRCTATTAATTTTAATTGATGTACTTATGCATTGCTATGTTATGTATGTAATATACTTATACTAGCTCATCCTTGGACTGTTGGTTGCCAGATMTTTTGTTGCTTTTCGGAGACTTTTTTGCTCTGTTTGTTGTTTGTTCACGTTACTTTTATCTCATTGTCTTTTTAGGTTTTGATCTTTGCATTTTTCCCTCTGTGTATTTTAATTTTTTTCATTTCGGTTTTCTTTATTCAATTGGGTTGGTATCATAATTGTTATTTATTTGACGAATTGGTTTCTTTTGATCAGTTTCACAACATTTTGCTATTGTTTGTTCATGCTCTTACTCTGTGTGGCCTGCTCATTTTTTATTGTTGGTTTTTGTTTTTCCATATATTTACTGTTTGCCAGGCCTGATTTCGGCCGAGAGATGCGTGTGTATAATAATTGTTATTTATTTGACAAATTTGTTGCTCTCGATCAATTTTACTTCATTTTATTGTTGTTTGTCGATGCTGGTACTCTGTGTGGCCTGCTCATTTTCGACGTTTTGGTTTTTTTTTTCCATGTCTTCACTGTTTGTCAGGCCTGGTATCGACCGACAGATGCGTCTGTGTGTTTATTCTTTTTTATTTCACAGGTTTCATTTCGGCCAGTGATTATATTTTTTTTAAGTGCAATATTTTTATGGCGCAATTCTTTTTTTGAATCATGACTTCCGTTTGGATCCATCGCAGTACATTTATGGCATATTCGTTTTGTTTCATGTTTGTGTCATTACATTTTCGTATTAATCATGACATGTTCGTCTTTGTCGTTTCTACAAAAATTCTTTTCGTGGGCTATGGCTTTTGTTCTTTTGAAGGGCGAGTATGTGTTATCTTTTTCCGCTCTATTTTAGCATGAATTCTTCTCTCATTCATGGCCAGTTGTAATTTTTTTTTAAATTTATTATTACTAGGTGATTATTTCCAGTTCGTGGGATACTATGGCCTGCACAAATTAATTTTATGTGTTATTCTTCGTTTTAGCGTGAACAGTGGAGGCATCTCCAGGCATCTTCACTGACACTTGCTTCGGAAATTACGTCGTTGTAAGCCATTTCACCAAAACATTTTCATACGATTTTTCTTTCTTTTTTTAATCAAACTCATTCTTCTGTTATCTTTCAATGTGGCCTGTTCAATTTGTCTTTATTACTTAGATTTTTTTTCCGCTGTTTTTTTTTAGCATGTCTTTATTTCTAACATTTCTAACATTCAACTGGCTGAATTTGGTTGTCTTTATACCAATTTTGTGAGAAGTGCGCTTGTAAACTAAGGGATATTCATGCAATTAAAGTTGCGGAGAACTGCAACTGTTTCTTTGCCTTTTTAGATTTTTTTTTTCAAATTTTTTGCCTGCTCCGGCATGTTCACATTTGAATGGTAAAAATTCGAATTCCTTAGAAAATGCTCGACTTTGTTATTATATATAAAGAATTATGTCTTCGGATTTTAAATCTCTTTCGGTGGGGTTTCACGTGGAATTCTACATGACCGCCCGGATTTACTATATTTATTTATTCTTTGTTTTATTCTGATAGGTTTACGTGAAGCTTTTTGCTCATGATTAAAAATATGACGACTTCGTAAGATGTATCTGCATTTAGTACTATCATTTATGAATGTATACTGCAGTCGTGAGAGTTTGGATTTCTTAAAAAATGATAACTGTTTATCATTATATGAAGCAATGTGTGGTGAAAGTTGGGATCGTTTTGTGCTGTGTTTTGAGTTCATTTTTTACGCATGTCTTAACGTTTGTGCTCCATTCGTGTGTTATCCATTTTGTTCTTATAGGTATGTTCGTCTTTGTCGTTTCTGACAAAATTCTATTAGTGAGCTATGGCTTTTGTTTTTTTTGTAGTATGAGAATGCATTATTTTTTTTTCGCTCTCTTTTATCATGAATGTTTCTCTCACATACATATTCATATCCAGGTGTATTTTCTATTTTTATTCTTACTAGGTGATTATTTACAGTTTGCGGGATACTATGGCCTACAGAAAATAGTTTTTGTTGTTATCCTTCATTTCAGCACATACAGTGAAGGCATCTCGAGGCATCTGCAAGCACTTAACTGCCACTTGCTTCGAAAATTACGTTGTTGTAAGCCATTTTAACAAAAAAAAATTCCTACGTTTTTCTTTTTTGGTATTTTTCTCAAACTCATTCTTCTGCTATCTTTCAAGGTGGCATATTCAATTTGTCTTTATAACTTAGAATTTTTTTTGTGGTTTTTTTTTTAGCATGTGTGTATTTCTAATAGTTAACTTGCGGAATTACCAAATTTGTGGAAAGTGTGCGTATAAAGTAAGGGATATTCATGCTATTACAGTTGAGGGGAAATGTAACCGTTTCTTTGCCTTTTTTTTCAAATTTTGTTTCAATTTTGGCCTGCTCCGGCATATTTACATTTGAGTAGTCAAAGTTTGGATCCCTTAGAAAATGCTGGACTTTATTATTATATAAAAAAATGTGTCTTCGGATTTTTAATCTCTTTCATTAGGTTTTCACATCGAATGAATTATTATTAATGTTATCTTTTTTTGGTTTTGCCAGTCTGGATCTATGTATACTATCAGTATTATATGTATGCTAGCATTATTCTTTTTTTAGCGCATATATTTATCATTAATTTCAGATTGCTCACAGATGCCATTCAGTTGTTTTCTGTGCAGCTGACTTTATTGTTGCACTCAGCTATTTTTGTGTGTGCTGTTTCAGGTTGAATCATATGAATTTGGCATATTACATATATTAATTCTTATAAATTAATATTACATATATTATGTATTCCAAAGTAAATCCTTCCTCACTGTTTCAGTCCTTCTGTAGCTAGGGTTACTCAAGTGAAGCTTTTCCCTTTTTTTTCACATGTTTTTTTCAGGGCCTCTTATATATATATATATATATGTGTGTGTGTGTGTGTGTGTGTGTGTGTGTTTCAAAATTTTTAGTGTTTGTTTGATTTTTGTCCATGTTCTCACATGAGGGCTTGCATCATTCTTGCTCGGTTCTTCAAATGTCATTTAATTTTTCCATAATTTTCCAGCTTCAGTGTGCAGTGACCAACTATGGACCATGGAGCTTCGCCAAGAAAGGTAACGTTGGAAACTCGTGTGTCAAAATTGACTTTCAATTGTGTATTCAAAGTTCTATTGTCTGATTGTATGATGGATATTATCACAACATTTTAGTCTTTGATCGCAACTCTTCTAACGCCCGCAGCGAAGCGCGGGTCATTTTCTAGTGATCTGGAAACACCTCCTAACTCGATATTTATTCCAGTCTCCTTCCTCGATTAAATTAGCATGCGGATATTATTGGAAAATGAGAATTACTAACATACTAACTTATATAAAGACGAGGAAGCCATGTGGCAAACAAAGGCCCATATATAATCCTCCAATGCGATCCAAACTTCTAAGGGAAATTATGTTGTCCACTTTTTAATTTAGCACCAAATTATTGTACACTATCAAAATACATACCCGAAGTTGGTAAAATCATCAAAAAAGGTACAAAATTATCCCGATTGAGCTTTTTTGCTGATGTGGCGTGATTAAATAATTTCTTATCATATTTCTTTATTTTTAAACATTAATTGAACAAAAAAATCTGAGAAAAAATCAATTTTGGTTCATTATATTGGGCACATTCCAAAAAAAAGGTATATGTGGCCATCAAAAATGGTCCAAAAAAAATTTGGTCGGGTTTTTTTGCTGACGTGGCGTGGTGCTATATGTTCATTTTTTTATAATTATAAACATTACAAATATTTTTTGCCCTCCCTTTTCTTTTTCGTTTTTCTTTTATTTTTCATTAATCTAATCAATAAAATCTGAATCAATAAGAAATGATTAAAAATCTAAGATAAATATAAAAATATAAAATAAATATTAAGGAATCATAAAATAATTATAGAAATTTATACTTAGAAAATAATTATAAATAAAAAGAATTAGATAATACAATTAGATATAAATATAAAACCATAAAATATATTATAAGAAACTAATAAAACATACATATATTATATGAATAAAATTAGATTTATTTTTACAAATATCTATAATTTAAATAATTTTTTAAAATTCAATATATTTTTTATATTTATTTCTAGTTTTATTAATCTTTTATTAATTAAAGGCTTACTAATAATAAAAAATTATAAAAATTTTTATATTTATTTTATAATATTGTAAGATCTACTTTATATTTTTATTTATCAATAATTTTTTTAATATTTAATTTAATAAAATATATTAATTTGAGTCAAGGAAAAAGAATGAAGGGCAAATAGGATTTTGTCCGTCAATTTAATGATTAAAATTAATAAAAATGATTAGAAAATATAAATTAACGTCTCGATCAGGTTTTTTTGAATCATTTTTGATGAATTGGTCAACTTAACAGGAGTGGTTTCATGATTGTCAATGTCACGTACCTTTTTTGGATCATTTTTGTTCAATTAATGTTTAAAAATAAAGAAAAATGATAAGGAATTATTGAATCACGCCACGTCAGCAAAAAAATCCGATCGGAATAATTTTGTACCTTTTTTTGATGATTTTACCAATTTCGTGTATATATTTTGATAGTGAACAATATTTTGGTCCTAAATTAGAAAATGAACAACATATTAGATCAAAAAAATAATTTTTCCCGACTTCTAATAAATCTCAACCCCATAAAAGCGACAATACGAGTTACTACCCACCTACACTTCCATGATGTTAATTTACGAATCATCCGCCAAATTTGATTGAAACAAATTATATTGATACCATCTTATAAATATCGGAACGGAACACCCATATATTTTGTCTTACAAACTTCGCCCCACTCTTTCTAAGACATCTTACCCCACAAAAAGATAGCACACATAATTTCAAATATCACTACAAATATTAACAGGAGTTTTAAAACAAGACAAACAATGTGGGGAATCGCTTGAAGAGCAACTTCTATTAGAACTTCTTAGCCTCCAAAAGAAAAAACTGTGGTTCCAAGTTTGATTCTTTTTTCAACACTTTATCTTTTAAATATCAATTCTATTGTTTTGAATTGAAAAGGTTAGAAGACGGACATAAAAATCATGGCCTTGAATACATTAATACACAACGATAATTTAATTGCATTAATGGTAGAAACTTCTGTTTGCACGCAATTCATAACCCAATGATCCAACAACCCCAAATGAAACAATACAATCCACTTGATTGTACGCTTTACTCATATTGAACTTGAGACGGCATAATCATTTTTGCTTTTAGGATGATCACGCATCCAATGCATACAGGGGCGGATCCAGGATTGTTAGTTTGGGGAGGCCGCGTATTAAAAGACAAAAATAATTTGATGAAATGGCGAGAATCGACTCGTGTATATTAAAGGAAAAAAAAAATATATTTTTAACATTTTTGGTGTTACGATAAATTAGAGAAAATATGAAATAACAAATAAGAAGGCAAAGAAAATATGAAAGAAAGATATGTTTTTATTTTTAAGTTGGTACCATTAATTTGTGAGAATAGGGAAGGAAAAAAAAAACAAAAGGTGAGGAAAAAGAGAGAAATTAGTGATACTTTTTTAGTTTTATATTGTTATTTTTTAAGATAAATAACGAGAGAAAAAAATATAAAGAAAGAGAGAGTGGTGATGTTTTTAATTCTATATTTTTTATTTTAAATTTAGTTAATGAGAAAGAGAAAATAAAAGGAAATGAAAAGGAAGAATAAAAAATATATGAATTAGAAAGAAATAAGAACACTAGAAAGAAACAAATGAGAAAGAGGAAATAAAAAAAAAAAAGATAAAAAAATATAAAAAAAAAACAAGAGATAAAGAGAAAGAAAAAAGAAGGAAACTAATGATAAAGAGAAATATAAAAAGAAAGATAAAAAATATGGAAAAACAAGAGAAAGAAAAAAGGAGGAAAAATGGGCAAGAGTAAGAGTTGAACCATGAACCATTTGAAAAGAGATTAAGCACACTAACCACTAGACCAAGTTATAAATTTGTAAGTTTTGAGATGTATATATAACTATAAATAACAAAAAAACCATAAATAATATTAGGGTTTTTGAATTTTTTTGGGGGGGCCATGGCCCCCTCAAGTTTATATATAAATCCGCCACTGAATGCATACATCTAGACCCAACCAAGACATTGCTGTAATAACCCTATACAGGACAAGAGTGCTTTGATAATCATCAATAACCTCTTCGAGAGCAGGCTTGAACCGATTTAAGATCATTTTATCGAAAATGTTACAAAGGCCGATAAGTTAAAAATCCTTAACCAAAAGTGGTTCCTCGATTTTCCCGTCTTTCATTTCATTCCATGAGAACAATCAACAAACAACACTCCTGCAGTGCAGACACATCGCCCCTGAGACGGACTAAAATATCCATGCATAGTATTATTTGATAAATGAGGGTATTTATGGTAAGCGACCTCATTTCGTGGAAAGGGTGTTCTTCTGGTAAGTGAGCGAGTTGGATGGTTTCTTTGGAGAAGTGGGCGAGTTGATTTGTGAAGTAGCGACCTGAAGTATGAGAATGAGTTCTCATATAGGGTCGCGACCTCTTATATTTTGTGTAATGATTGAGCTCGGTTATGGGCTTTGTGAATATTAAGCCTGTGGGCTTAATATGAATAGTTTATGGAGTCCCGACAGACTATATGTAAAGAATAACAGGCCCAGGCCTATTACAGTAAGAGATTTATTGTTTATGGGAACTTGACATATAGGAAGAATCCTAATTATGAGTCGGTTGTAGTGTTGTAGTATTTATGGAATTGTGATGAGAGAAGGAAACCCTTGGCTTGGGGAATACTTCTCTTGTCTCTATAAAAGGAGGTGCATACCTCTCATTATTTTAAGTTAATCTTGCTTTATCGTATTATTGGATATTTATAGTAGTGTGAGTGTTTTGAATTGTGACTTGCTTTTGACTTAAGTATCGGAGGACTTTGACGGGTTCGAAATCCGACCTGCCCGAGGTGCTGTTTTGCAGGACCAGCAAGGTCGCTAGGAGGTTCATTGAGGGTTTGGCAGGTCGCTGTGACGTGTTTTGGATCTACTTCAGGTCACTGATCTCAGATTTGAGGTTACTACCCCATATTCTTGGTAACCAATCGATTTGAACTTATCAAGTGGCGCCGTCTATGAGAAAGAGGGATATCGAGTCCTTGAGCGAAAGGTGTGAGAAATTTCACAAACGAAGCATGAAGGATAGCAACATAATACCCAGAACCCTACACTATGGTTCTGGACCGAACAAACCAAAGAAGAAGAACAGAGCGGCGGATGTCAACGAGCAGGATGCGATAAGAGATGGACAGACGCCTTTTCCGGCAGAACAGGCAGTTCCGAGTTTAGAGGGCACGCCACCGCCCTCCCCAAAACAGCATGATGGCAAACAACCGGTTGAAGATCTGGAGGCGAAGACGCCGGAAGTTGCGGCGTAGAAAGTGATTCACATAGGGACGAGAGAGTGGAGAGATATGCCCAAGGATAAGCCCTGCCAGATTAAGAAGCGATTATTAGAGGGGCTTATGGATTTCGTGCCTCAGGAAAAGATGGAAGAGTTGAAAAAGTACCTGACAGGCGAGCTGGGTACTCTGAAAGAGAAGGGTGATGGGCTAGACAGCGAGCAAGAAGAGGGGTCGGCAGCTAGGAAGGCAAAACAATGCGAGAGGTCTCTGTCTAAGAGACCTTCTCAAGGAAAGAAAGGTCGGAGTAAGCGAAAGTATGAGGACACTTCCAGTTCTACCTCATCCATAGATTCTCATACTCATAAGCGGAGAGGGAAGGGAGTAAAGGTGAAGCGGAGCCACTACAGCCGTAGAGGTCGCCGACACGGTAGGCATACTAGTGAGAGCAGAACCCAGACCTCAAGTACAGATGGTGAATCTCGAGATAAAACCCGAAAGAGTCGTAGTGGGTGTAATTAAGGAAATGGTGAGAACGAGGTGGGACCAGGGAATAAGGCTTTTAGAGATTTGCAGGAGGCCATGCTAAAATTACAAAAGCGAATAGACGGAGAGAAATTCAACGGAGAGGAGGGACATCCCTTCTCAGATGATATGTTGCAGGCTGCGGTACCTAAGGGGTATAAGGCGTTGGAGTTTCAATATCGGGGAACGACGGATCCAGTTGAGCATTTGCAGCTCTTCGAGAATGCGAGGATGTTACACAATTACATAGACGCTGTGGCATGTCGAGATCGCACAAAACCGGTTCTATCAGTTGTCGCAGGGAAAAATTACCAGTTATCAGGTGTTGCGAGCTACTTTTCTGAAGCAGTTTTCTAGCGTGAAGTAGAGTGCGAAGACAGCGCAGTCGCTTTTTACTATGGTACAACGACCTAGTGAGACACTGAAATAATATGTTAACAGGTTTACCAGCGCCACTCTAGAGGTACTTGTTGCTACTAATGAGATGAAGGCTGGAGCTCTACACCAGGGATTAAGGAGAGAGGACTTACGTAAATCCTTGGTTAAAAAAGAGGCCCAGACGTATGATGAGGTTTTGGCAAGATGCCATAAGTACATACAAGTGGAGGAAGCTGAGGAAGAACATCAGGCGCGTTTCGGCAGAGAGGTCGTTGATTTGGGAGACAATGTTCCTAGGAGGGAATTGAGGAGAGAACCAAGACGGGTAGTGCGCGAGCTTTTGAGCTCGAGCTCTGTGATCAGAAAAAGGCCGAAAGAGAATATGCGAGATTGGAGAAATGAGAATTTTACACCGTTGGACTATCCGCGGGTTAAGGTGTTCACTATTATGTAACGCTTGGTACCCAATGCGATAAAGTGGCCAGAAGATCGCACGCCAGTTCCTACTCACCCTAAGACTAATTTCTTCTGTTTATTTCATAACAATTATGGGCATTTCACTGAAAGTTTCAGGCATCTCAAAGAGTAGATAGAGAGGCTTATAAAGGCAGGGCATCTGAAGGAAGTGATTTACAAAGATAGAGAACCAAAGGATTAAAGGCGACCACTGCCTCCACCACCGTCGAGGAATCCGCCTCAGGATCAGGTCGCGAGACAACCACAACAAGGGAATTAGGGACACAACGGTCCACGAAGAAATAAAGGGAGGATGAACATGATCTCGGGCGGACCAACTGATGGAGATTCCAATAATGCGCGGAGGAGGCATATTAAGTCAGCTCGCTCAGGAACGTGGGAGGTCGCTAGTGTAAGTCGGCAATATCAGATGGTAGGGCCGGTCATATCTTTTGGCCTAACTATCGACGCGGGCTGCAGGAAGATCATAATGTCACGCTAGTAATTGAGGCCGAGGTGGCAGGGTACGACATCGGCAGAATCTTTGTGGATAATGGGAGCTCGGTAAATATCATATACACAGACTGTTTTGAGTAGATGGAATTGGAAAGAAAGGTGCGACCGGTGAATACACCCATATATGCGTTTAATGGGGCACAAGTGAATACTGAAGGAGAGCTGACGCTGACAGTGATATTGGGAAAGGATGAGTTACGAGTGGAAAAGAGCTTGAAGTTCTTGATAATTCGAGGAAGGTCGGCTTATAACGCTATATTGGGCCGACCTACCCTCAACGCATTCGAGACGGTAACATAGACCTACCACATGAGTATTAAGTATCCGGTGGGTGACAGAGTAGGGGAAGTTATTGCAGAACAACAGGTCGCAAGATCGTGCTATCATATGACGGTCAGGAAAGGGATAATGGAAAATAAGCGCGAGAGGGATGATGATCGGTCGGAGGGAGTGCTTAGTGCAAATAAAATGAAGGAATAGGAGAATTCTGTTCAACCGAATGAGGAATTGATGGAAATTTCACTAGAGGAAGGTCGCCCAGAGTATACTACGAGGGTGGGGACCTTAATACCTGAAACGTTGAGGGACGAGCTGGTGAGGTTACTAAGAGAGTTACGAGATGTATTTGCATTTGAGGATGGAGAGTTAATGCGGGGGCCCACGGAGGTCGCGCAACATCATTTAAATGCGGATCCAGAGGCAAGATCGGTGAAGCAGAATAGGAGGCACTTTGGGCCGGAGTTGGATAGAGTAATTGAAGAGGAAGTACAAAAATTGCGGAAGGCGGGTCATATAAGGGAAATTCAATTCCCTGAGTATTTATCTAATGTCGTGATGGTGCCGAAGCCAGGCTAGAAGTGGAGGATGTGTGTAGATTTTCATGACCTAAACAAAGCTTGCCCAAAGGATCACTACCCCTTACCACGCATCGACCAGCTGGTGGATTCAACTTCAGGGTGCGAGCTGTTGAGCATGATGGATGCTTCACAGGGGTATCACCAAATACCTCTTGCAAAGGAAGATCAGCCCAAAGTGAGTTTTGTTACTTCTACGGGTACATAATGTTTTGTGTCCTTGCCCTTTGTCTTGAAGAATGCTTGAGCGACCTATCAGAGGTTGGTGAATGGGATGTTTAAAGACTTGCTGGGGTCCACCATGGAGGTTTATGTTGATGATATGCTAGTTAAGAGCAAAAAAGCAGAATCCCATGTGGAAGATTTGAGGAAGACATTTATTATATTGAGACAGTATGGGATGAAGCTTAATCCGAAAAAGTGTGCGTTCGGTGTACGATCCGGGAAGTTCTTGGGGTACATGGTGACAGAGAGAGGAATTGAGGTTAACCCAGAGAAGGTGCGAGCTGTTTTGGAGATGCCACACCATCGCACAGTGCGTGATGTTCAGGTGCTTACAGGTCGGATTGCAGGTCTTAGTCGTTTCATTTCCAGGTCGGCGGAGAGGGGTGTCCCATTTTTTAGGGTGATTCGAAAGGGATCCAGGTTTTAGTGGACGAAAGAAGCTGTGGGTGCATTTGAAGAGCTAAAGAAGTACTTGGCCGAGATACCACTGTTGACTAGGCCAATGCCTGGAGAGGACCTGTTCTTATACATATCGGCGGGAGAGGTCGCAGTGAGTTCAGTGTTGATCAGAGAAGAGGCGGGCATGCAAAGGCCTATCATTATATTAGCAGGATGTTACGGGGAGCTGAGTTGAAATATTCCGAACTGGAAAAGGGTGGTTTCGCGTTGATTTGTACAGCAAGGAAACTGAGGACATATTTTCTAAGTCACAAGGTGAAGGTGCGTACTAATTTAGCTCTTAAGCAGGTCTTGAATAAACCAAATGTATCTGGACGACTGGTGAAATGGGCTGTAGAGCTGAGCGAGTACGATGTGGTTTATGAACCAAGGGTGGCTATCAAGGCGCAAGTGTTAGCAGATTTTTTGCAAGAGATGGCACGACCAGACGGTGTGGATGAGGAGATAAAAGCGTGGACGCTGTACACTGATGGTTCAACTATGGTGTCGGGAGTGGGGTTGAGTATTGTGTTAACCAGTCCGGAGGGCGAAAAATTGGAGTTCGCGATCAAGTTGGGGTATAAAGCATCCAATAATGAGGTCGAGTACGGAGCTGTGTTGCAGGGTATCAAGATGGCGAACGATCAGGGAGCACGAAAGTTGTGGGCATACACGGACTCTCAGTTGATAGCTTGTCAGTTCGATGGTTCTTTTGAGGCTAAGGAAGAATGGATGGAGGTGTATTTGAGTAAATTACACGAAGAGGTAGCACGTTTTGAGGAGTTTAAACTGGAGCACTTACCGCAAGCCGAGAACACTCGGGCGGATCAGCTCGCTCGGATAGCAGGAGCACTGGGGACTTGTGATACTCGGAGAGTCACATTGATGGAGTTGGGCCATAGTAGCGTGGAAAAAGGGAAGGATATTATGGACATCGAGGTGAAAGATGATTGGCGCACACCTATATGGGATGTCTTCGGTAAAGCAAGGGAGGGTGCAGAGAGTCTGACAACGAAGGAGGCTAGAACGACAGCTCGTTTTTGTGTGATAAATGAGGAACTGTATAAAAGGTCGCGCTTCGGACCTTTTTTGAAGTGTTTGGATAAAGAACAAGGGTTGGAGGTGATGAAAGAGATACATGAGAGCTATTGTGGCGATCACGCGAAGGGAAAGGCGTTGGTGGGCATAACATTGCGGGCTGGTTTCTTTTGGCCTGGGATGAAAGCCATGGCTAGTGATCTGGTGCGAACATGTAAGAAGTGTCAAATACATGCACCGGTTATCCATATACCGGCAGAAGATATGATGGTTATGAGCTCGCCGTGTCCGTTTGCGCAGTGTGGGATTGATATTGTAGGTCCTTTTCCAAAGACTCCAGGCAACAAGGAAAATCTGGTGGTGGCAATTGATTATTTCACGAAGTGGGTGGAGGGCGAAACTGTCACAGGCATAAGCAAGCAGCAAATAATGTATTTTATTTTTAACAGTATATTTTGCAGGTTCGGTGTGCCGCGAGTGTTGGTGTCTGATAATGGGACCCAGCTTAATGGAAGAAAGATTCAAAAGTGGTGCAAAGAGATGTGAATGAAGCAGCGCTTTGCTTCTGTTGCACATCCCCAAACTAATGGGCAAGTGGAGGTTACTAACCGTATAATTGTGCAGGGACTTAGGTTGCGATTGGAGAAAATTGGCGGGCTTTGGGAAGAGGAGCTCGCATCAGTCCTGCGGGCTTATCGAACAACTCCTCGAACCTCCACGGGAGAGTCGCCGTTCAGTTTGGTGTATGGTATGGACGCGGTTATTCCAGCAGAGATAGTGGGAGGCTCGCAGCGTTTGGCGACATTTAATGTGGAGGAGAATGAGAGGTTAGCTCGGGGAGCGATTGAAATGATTGATGAGATACGGGATAAAGCTGCAGTTCGCGTTGAGCATTTTAAACAAAGGATACAAGATGCTTTCAACAAGCGGGTCAAGCATCGTTGTTTTCAGATCGGTGATTTGGTATGGAGGCAAGCTGACGCACTACGTTCGACTAAGAAGTTGGATCCAAATTGGGTTGGGCCATTCAAGGTGGTGAAAGTGTTGCGAGGAGACGCGTATATACTTGAGGATGTAGCTGGAAAAGTCTTGCCTAGAAGTTAGAATGTGTGTCACTTGAAAAAATATTATGCCTAGAGGGCGGATTAGGGTGTTTTTGCGGGAGAAGGTAACTCTAGACCGGAGGGCACTTCTCCCGAGCAAGGTTAGTGATGAGAAGTTGTGTTGAGAAGTTGTGTTTTTGTGATAAGCAGTTGTATTTTTGTGGTGGGAGAAGGTAACTCTAGACCAGAGGGCACTTCTCCAGCACAGAGTTAGTGATGAGGAGCTGTGTTGAGAAGTTATGTTTTTGTGATAAGTTGTATTTCTATGGCGGGAGAAGGTAACTCTAGACCGGAGGGCACTTCTCCCGCACAGAGTCAGTAATGAGAAGTTGTGATGGGAAGATGTGTCTTTGTGATGAGAAATCGTGTTGAGAGGTTGTGTTATGTTTTTGTGGCGGGAGAAGGTAACTCCGGACCGAAGGCCACTTCCCCAGCCTGGAAATTGTGTTTTGAAAGTTGAGTAATTTTCGTGATATATAATCGAGCTCGGCGAGCTATTTTGATGATTTCCTATGGTTAAGTGGTTGTGATGTTTGACTTATGTGTTTTTCTCATGTTATTATGAATGATTATTTTTTGTGGGCGAGCTAATACAGTTTGAATGCTGGCTAATTACATTGTTTATGGGTTATGGTTCGATTGTTCTTGGGATCTTGCGATCTCATGGGAAGAAGTGTGTTTGATTTTAATTTCGTACGACCTATATTAGCTTATGGGTTTATTTTACATGTAGATTATGGTTTGATTTTTGCATAAGTGTTAAGTGCAGGATCGTACATGATTGGGAATTGGTACAGTTATGCATGTATCGAATAAAATTGAAAAGTGACTGCGGGAATGAAAGATTATTTATACAGGATTGATAGCATGAGTACAAGTCTTTCAAGCAGTTTTGTCAGAAGTTGCAGGTGGGGGATTTTTAGATCTGGGTTCAGGCGCGGGTAGTAGGTCGTCTAACAGCGCTTCTAGCTCGGAGAGTAGTTCGGCAGATAAGACAGCTCGATTTTGGCACGATAACCACAACTTCGTGTCAATCGGCTGTGTCCATTCGCCTTTGAAGCTGCTAAAGGGGGTTAGTTTGTCGATGAGAGCTGGGACGTCGGGGTCGTAGGTAACGTCCAGCGCTGCGACCTCCTCTTTGATCATCCCAGCAGCTGTAAAAAACCACTCCTGGCACCAGCAACCATCGTGCCAAAGTAGATGGAGGACTTCTCAAATGCCTCTATGAGCTCCTTTCTGTAGGCATCGATGAATTTTTTGCCTACCACGCTTGTGAGGAAGGTTCGCCGATCTTCAGACACGCCCTCCCCACGAACTGTTGCTACCTGCTCTTGAAGCTTCTGATTTTGCAGTCTGAGCTCCTCAACCTGTTTCTGTGCATCCTCGAGTTCATTGGCCATGCGAACTGCCTCGTCCTTCAAACTATTGGCTTGGCTCTTCAAGATTTGTATTTCCTCCTCGCGAGCCTTCAACAGTTTGACCGCACCGTCCAGTTCCCCTTGTGTTAACGATAGCTGCCGCATTTGCTGTTCAGTTTGGGCGGTCAGCTCGTCGCATGTCTTTTGGAGTTCGCTCTCCGTTGATCGAGCCATTAACTCCTCAGAAAGTTTTGAAACTAGGGGACTCAGCTGCACCAAAACATTCGGTAAGAATTGACAAGTGTGAATTGTGTTAGAGGGAAGAGTTTATTTTTCTAAATCTACCTGTTTGGCTATGCGCTCCTTGAGGAAGACCTGGATTTCCTTAGCGTTATCGCATTGAGCCAATCCTTTGCTCAGGTCAGGCGAGCTGGCAGAGGTCACGGCATGAGTCTCCTGGAGGCGTCTGTGTTTTGTCCCAGGAGGGCTTGGACTTCTGGCAGCCGGTTTTAGGGGGCGTTTCCCCTTTGCCTTTTCAAATCGCTTTATTATCGGAATCTCCTCCACGTCGTCGTCTTCGGTTCTGGTCCCGAAGGCCTGATGCAGTGCCTCATCTACATCGGCTGGAGAAGACACTGGGGCAGCTGTGGGCTGTGGATAAGGTTGTTTCTTAGTCATCTCGGCGCGCGATGCGGCACAGGTGTTGATAAATGCAACTGTAGTGGTAAAAAGGGTTATTATTATTCAGTTTTAAACAGTTGGGGGCGATGAAATATTGTAAGACTTGGAAACCTACCAAACTCGGACTTGATAAGGGCAAGATCTGGTTCGGCTGGGTAAGAGTCGATGCCCACATATCAGAATACATCAGATCGACTTGTAAGCAGCATCACGTCAAATGGGCACTTGCTCCATTCCGCGAGCTGGTCAGAGTATTTATTATATAAAGAAGGGAGGTGTTTAGGGCCAGGAATAGGGGATTATTTTGGAGTATGGTATTGCAGCTCGATTGGGAAGGGCCATTCCTCAGAGTTATGTATAAAGAAAAAAAACTTCTTTCACTCGGGCACTTTATTGGGAGGATTCACTAAGAAGCGAGCTTTTCCAGTGTGGGTAGAGAGGTAGAAGGAATAGCTTTGGTATTTTATTTGAAAACAAAAATGGAAAAAATCTGGGTCGGGCTGTGTCTTATAGTATTTACATAATATGACATAGCTCGCTAGGTATTTTATGGAGTTAGGAGTCAGTTGTAAGAGGGGTATTTTGTACAAAAGGGAGGTGTGGATATAGAAGGGATGTGGAGGAAATCTAAGGCCCGCCCTGAGTAGTGCGTCGAAAAAAGATAATATGGCCTGGAGGGGGTTTCAGGGGGTCTAAGTGAAGGAGGTAGGGCAGGACCATTTTTGCGGTCTTGGGAAGGTTAAGGATGGGTTTAAATTCTTCAAGTTTTTTCAGGTCGGGGAGTAGCCAATAATTATCTTTGGTTTCTTTGGTTGTGAGGGTTGAGGAAGGTAGGTCGGCGGCTTTTACGGCGCGAGCTACGGTCACCGGATTTTCTAAGAAGTGTTCACAGGGTGGTGGTTTTATAGGATTAACTACAGGAATGCCCTCTGGTATGCTGATAAGGGCTAGAGGGGCGGGGGAAGAATCTTCGGAAATGTTCTCTAGAGAAGCCTGGGCATCCATATGAACCCTAGTTTGGGCCTTTATTTCTGACCAATCGACGTCGCCCTCTGGCTCGTCAGCGAAGGCCGGAGGGGGGGGGGGGGGGGGGGGGGGGGGCACTGTTTTCGCCTCCTAGTAAAAATGTAAGGGTTCACAGTGGGGTTTGAATCGGGAGAAAGGCTATAACTTTGGGAATTGGGGTTGGAGGATGCTAATTCCATCACAAATCAAAAAATACAAAGGGAGGGGATAACACAAGATTACAGCAACTCAGCAGATGCAATATTTGTGTAAGCAGTATGACTAAATTATTGAAAGAGAAGGGGATCTGGGGACTTACACATTTTCAGAGTTGTGGAGGTCAGTGGGGAACAATGTGCTGTTGACAATTTTTCGAAGACCTGCTGGTTGGCGAGTTTTTGTTGCAGAGCGAAAATGGTGGTTGCTTGCTTGAAATTTCTGAAAACTAACAAGTGGGGAAGACGAAGTGGTTTTTGTATGGGGGCTGGTGAGAAAGCTGATGGGACAGAGTGGAATGGGAGTTGGTAGGGTTTCTTTTGGAATGTTTTGGGCCTTTTGTTTTGGGCCCACTGGGTTTATTATACTACGAGAAAAGGAAGAGGTGACACGTGCCCGACATAATGTCAGGCTGCATTTAATGAAACTTAAAAAGGGATGAGATGGATAAAGGCGTGTTTTGACTTTTAAGGCTGTTTATGATTGCATTTTTGAAATTATTGAGCCCGAGTATAACTTCAGGTCGTGGATGAGTGCTGTATGGTTTCAGGTCGAATCTGGGGACTCATAGTCGTCTCTTGCGAGGTGATCATTTTATCTTAAAATAACGAACAAGTTCAGCGAACTGGTATTTTTGGAGGTCGCGGGTATGCTTGGTAATGTACAGTGGGATGATTGGTATTATGGCTCGGTTTGTTGAGCTGTGGGATCCCAAAATACGGTTTGGTAGGATGGAATAATGATTTGTTTATATGTTTATGTTTTATTTGTTGTTGTGCTCTTTTGATCCAGTTTTACATGTCCTATCTAATTTCGTACCTTAATCAGCTAGAACATGGGGACTAGCTGATACGGACTAAAATATCCATACATAGTATTATTTGATAAATGAGGGTATTTGTGGTAAGCGACCTCATTTTCTGGAAAGGGTGTTCTTCTGGGAAGTGAGCGAGTTGGATGGTTTCTTTGGAGAAGTGGACGAGTTGATTTGTGGAGTAGCGACCTGGAGTATGAGGATGAGTTCTCATATAGGGTCGCGTCCTCTTATGTTTTGTATAATGTTTGAGCTCGGTTATGGGCTTTGTGAATATTAAGCATGTGGGCTTAATTATAATAGTTTATGGAGTCCCGGCGGACTATATGGAAAGAATAACAGGCCCAGGCCTATTACGGTAAGAGACTTATTGTTTATGGGAACTTGGCGTATATGTAGAATCCTAATTATGAGTCGGTTGTAGTGTTGTAGTATTTATGGGATTGTGATGAGAGAAGGAAACCCTTGGCTTGGGGAATACTTCTCTTGTCTCTATAAAAGGAGGTTCATTCCTCTCATTATTTTAAGTTAATCTTTCTTTATCGTATTATTGAGTTTTTATAGTAGTGTGAGTGTTTTGAGTTGTGACTTGCTTTTGACTTAAGCATCGGAGGACCTTGACGGGTTCGAAATTCGACCCGCCCGAGGTGCTGTTTTGCAGGACCAGCAAGGTCGCTAGGAGGTTCATTGAGGGCTTGGCAGGTCGCTGTGACGTGTTTTGGATCTACTTCAGGTCGCTGATCTTAGATTTGAGGTTAGTACCCCATATTCTTGGTAACCAATCAATTTGGACTTATCAGCCCCTAATCACATCCCGTAATTTATGAAAAAAGAAACCTTACAATACATCAAGACTCGGTGTTTGTTCTGAGTCAATAGTAGAAATAACTTTATGAATTTTGTAAAACCATACAAAAGGGCAAAATAGTACAACAACAACTCCACGCAGCCCTTGCTACACATGCATACACCGGATTAGATTCCACTACACACATATACACACGCCTGGAGGTGTAAGTTAGTTAGAACAGTACAAACTCATGCACCTGACACCTGTATATAAATACGCAACAAACATCATAAAACTTTATCAAAGAAAGTATCTGTAAAACCTTCTACTCTGAATAAAGATCAATTTTGCCGATTTCATATTATTCACATGGTATCAGATTTAGGTTAAAAAAATCCGTATTCTTTGCAATTTCGTTGCAACTTTTATGTACTCTGTACGGTTTCTTGATTTGTGTTGGCTTCTATGGCTAATTCCGGCGGCGCTTTCTCTGGCAATCCGGCGGATGACTACACTTCTCTGTATTATCTGCATCCGAGTGATAATCCATGCACGGTCATTGTCTATGAAAAATTTGATGGCGATAACTATGTTTCTTGGAGCTTCTTTGTATTAATGGCTCTCAATGTCAAGAACAAATAAGGTTTTATCGATGGAACGACTCAAACTCCTTCTGATTCTCCATTTCTATTGTTTGCCTGTTGGAAACGTGCGAATAATCTGGTTTTGTCATGGATTTTAAATTCAATTTCTGAGGATATCAGGCAGAGTTTACTTTATTTCAATTCTGCGAAAGAGGTTTGGGATTAGCTTAAAATTCGCTATGTTTGTAGTGATGGCCCTAGGGATTTTTAACTTGAATGTTCATTAAGTTCAATCTCTCAAGGGTCAAGTACGATTACAATCTAATATAATCAGTTTAAGGCATTATGGGATGAATATGTGAATTTCAGGCCTATTGCAAAGTGCTCTTGTGGTCTCTGTAATTGCAACATATCTGGTTCAATGGCTGATTTGCAGCAATCTAACTCTGTGATCAAGTTTCTTATTGGCCTGCATGATTCTTATGCTCAAATTCGTAGTGAACTGCTTCTTGCATCCCCTTTACCATCTTTAGCAAAGGTTTATTCTCTTCTACTTCAAGAGGAATCTCAGTGAGGTCTGCATGGCTCTTCAACCTCTAACATGCCTGTAGATCCAATGGCCATGATGGTTAGAGGAATTGCTTATCCTCCACATTCTGCTAGGGTTTCATACAACAAGAATAATAAGGACAAAAAGAAGCCTAAGTGTTCTCGTTGCGGTTTTAGTGGTCATACTGTGGATAAGTGCTTTTAGTTGATTGGCTATCCTCCAGGATGGAAAGGACCAAAAGGACCACGAATGGCTAGAGATTCTGGTTCTGCTAATGCTGTTATTGTCTCTGAATCAATCAATGAACCCAATGAGGCTTCTCATCCTTTATATTCTCTTGCTATGGTTGATAATTCTGGCTTATGCTCAGACACAACAGCAGGAGAAGGAGAACAAGCAATCCTCTTCTCATCACTCTGTGGCTGCTTCAATATCAGGTAGCTTTTCTTGTTCCAATGTTGTTGTATTTGGATTCTTGATACAAGTGTAACTGATCATATGGTGTGTGATCAATCTTACTTTACTAGTTCATCAATCCAAATTGTCACACCTATTCATCTTCCTAATGATCAAATCACAAAAGCCACACACATGGGAAATATTGTTGTTTCTGACAATCTTATTCTACATAATGCCTTGTTTGTACCTACTTTTTCATTTAATTTAATCTTTGTATCACAACTAGCAAGGACATCAAACTACTCTTTTCAATTTATATCCTCACATTGTGTATTACAGGATCTGACCACACAGAAAATGATTGGTATTGCTAAACAACAAGGTGGCTTATATCACTTGTCTATTGCTACTACTGCTTCTCCAAAAGCTGTCTTATTAGATTCACAACTATTGCATGCTAGATTAGGTCATATACCTGCTAAGAGAATGAACTTCATTCATCATGTATCTGCTGATATTTTTGATTTTATTTCTTATGACATTTGTCACTTAGGTAAGCAAAAGAAAATTCCATTTCCAGTTAGAACATTTTTTTAAAAGCTGTTTTTGATTTGATACATTGTGATGTATGGGGACCTTTCTCAATAACATCTCATAATGGTTTCAAATATTTTTTGACTATTGTTGATGACTATTCTAGATGCACATGGATATATATGCTCAAAACAAGCCTGAGATAAAGTCTCACCTTGAATCATTTAATAATATGGTACAAACTCAATTTGCCAAGAAAATAAAAATATTAAGAAGTGATAATGGCATTGAGTTCATACTATCATCTTTTTATGCATCAAATGGCATTATTCATCAGACTAGTTGTGCAGAAACTCCACAACAGAATGGTCTTGTGGAAAGAATACACCAACATCTATTACAGGTTGCAAGAGCTATCATGTTTCAGTCAAGCATTCCTCTGATTTTTGGGGATGAATGTGTTTTGACAGCTGCTCATCTGATAAACAGAATACCTACACCTATTTTAGTCAACAAAAGCCATTTTGAACAACTTTTTAACAAAAAGCCTGATTATTCTCATTTAAAAGTTTTTGGTTGTTTGGCTTATGCATCAACCCTGAAGAGAAATAGGCATAAATTTCAACCAAATGCCTCAAAATGTGTTTTATTGGATATGCTTTTGGATATAAAGGTTATAAACTATATGATTTAAAAAGTAAGATATCCTTTATAACAAGAAATGTTGAGTTTTGTGAAAATAAATTCCCATTCAAGAGCATAAATTTCCCTTATGATCCTTCTCCACCTCTTTTTAATAACATACCTGTTGAGGACGTTTTCAAAGATCAAACTAGATTCACATCTCATCATTCATCTGAAGGAAAAAACAGTACAACACCTACTACACCAATCCCAACTTACACATGAACCATTATTACACCTCCTTCTTCTACTCAAACAAACAACACAGATGGTGTTTCCTCATCTAATCAAACAAACCCTACTCAAACACATTCTTCTATAACACTAAGAAAATCCACCAGACAAAGATCTACACCTTCTTACCTTCAAGCCTATCAATACTTATTACCAGACAACAAAAACAAACATGCTGCAAGTGCATCTGAGGCAATTCATAACATTAGATATCCTATATCTCAATTTCTACCCACAAACCAACTCTCTGAAAAACATAAAGCCTTTGCTGCAACCATTCACCAAATACCTGAACCAAAAACCTATGCACAGGCTAGCAAAACTCCAGAATGGCAACAGGGAATACAGGCTGATATTAATGCTCTTGAAAAGAAAAATACATGGCTTGTAACTGATTTACCACCTAATAAAAATAGTATTGGGTGTAAATAGGTATACAAAGTCAAATACAAATCTGATGGATCATTAGAAAGGTATAAAGCTAGACTTGTAGCAAAAGGCTATACACAGGAAGAAGGATTAGTCTACTTTGAAACCTTCTCTCATGTGACTAAAATAACTACAGTAAGACTAGTATTAGCTATTGCTGCAATCAAAGGATGGCATCTACATCAACTTGATGTTAACAATTCTTTTCTCCATGGAGACCTACATGAGGAATTTTTTATGAGACCCTCCACTAGGCTACACTATTTCTAATCCTGGCAAAGTGTGCAAACTGATCAAATAAAGCCTCTATGGTCCAAAACAAGCTTCAAGACAATGGTTCCAAAAGATCCATTACTGTCTTATCAATTATGGCTTCACTCAATCAAGGTCAGATCACTCATTTTTTGTTAAAACTAAAGCAGAATCATTTATAGTGTTATGTATTTATGTGGATGATATCATCCTTGATGGTAACAATATAAAAGAAATCCAAGATCTGAAATATCATTTACACTCAAAATTTATAATAAAAGATCTTGGAATTCTAAAATATATTTTGGGCATAGAAGTTACTTGAAATAATAAAGGAATAACTATCTGCCAAAGAAAATATGCCCAAGATATACTGTCTAAAACTGGATATCTAGCATGCAAACCTAGTTCTATTCCTATGAACAATACAATTGACTTAACCAGTAAAGATGGTACATTACTATCTGACCCTTTAGTTTAGAGAAGGCTAGTAGGCAGGTTACTATACCTGATCATAAATAGACCTGAGATACCTTATAGCATACAGGCTCTCAGTCAGTTCATGTCAAAACCCACATCACTACACCTGGCTGCTGCTCATAAAGTACAAAGATACATCAAGTCAAGTCCAGGAAAAAAGGCTTGTTCTTACCTGCAAACTCATAACTACATCTCAAAGGATTCAGTGATGCTGATTGGGCCAAATGTCCTGATACTAGAAGATGCATAAGTGGTTTTGCCATTTATCTTTGTAATTCACTCATATCATGGAAATCCAAGAAGCAACCTACAGTTAGAAGATCTTCAGCTGAGGCAGATACACAGCCATATCTCTCATTACCTGTGAACTGCAATGGATCAAATATCTCATATAAGACATGCAGCTTCATTCAAACAAACCTGCGATTGTTTGTACAGACATCGGTTCAGCATATTGCATAGCTCAGAATGCTTGTCATCATTAGCGCACAAAACACATCCTACTTGATTGTCACTTTGTCAGAGAAAAGATTTAAGAAGGCCTACTCAAGCTGATTCACATCTCTTCTCAATAACAAACATCTGATATCATGACAAAGCCTCTCCCTGCTATCCTCTTTTACCATTTTACTCTCACTACTTGCGAGGGGTGGGGTGGGGTGTAAAACCATACAAAAGGACAAAATAGTACAACAACACTCCATGCAACCCTTGCTACACGTGCATACACCGGATTAGACCCCACTACACCTATATACATACACATGCAAGTGTAAGTTAGTTAGAACAGTACAAACTAATTCACCTAACACCTGTATATAAATACACGCAACAAACATCACAATGCTTTATCGAAGAAAGCATCTTGATATGCCCTGAATTGATCTTGGTTTGAAATCTAGACCTGTTTGGAGTAGACCTGATTGAATATCGCCTTGATCTGAGCTAACGCTACTAGAAATTATGGGGTCCAGATTGTCCTGATCTGTCACACTCCGAATATTGCCCTGGTCTGACCCCTCCTAGAATGAGAGGGAATGATCAGTACTTTCCTGGTCTGGTTTTTCCTAGTAGGAAAAGGGACGACCTGACCATTATGAGTAATGGCCCGAGATTCGCGGAACTCTATTTCCGGGATCTTAGAAGGGCCCCACTTGATGAAAAACTATAAATACCCAAACCTCAGGACTGATAGGTGTTTTGCATGTAATTGTGGTGTTTTTCTCGTATTTTTAATTAAGTTTTTATATTATTTTTAGTGGTTTTTGAGTTGATTAGTTAGATAATTAGGTTGTTTTTCTTGTTTTGTTGTTTTTCGTGTTTTTGGTTAATTTTATTTTTTATTTGGGTTAAATGGCTTCAATTAATTTGAGGTTAGGTGAAATTCTTAGGTTTTTATGTTCAAAACTTGTATTTTCATAGGTAAAGCATTCAAGGCCAAAATACTAGCCAAGGCACGCCAAACTCCAAGCTAAACTTGACGCCAAAAGAAGCTCCAAAACGCCTAACATTCTGGAATACTAGCCAAGGCTTGCCAGCGCTCGCCAGACTGCTTGCTAAGAGCAGCGCCAGACTGCTTGCCAGCGCTCGCCAGACTGCTTGCCAAAGTACACGCCACTGCTTGCCAACATCTAGCCCCCAGCGCTCTGGCTCGATTAGTGACTGAGCCACCTTGAGCCAAATCAAGCTAAAAGGCTAGCCAAGTGGCTAGAAAGCCCATTTTGGGTCAATTTTGGTCAAACAATGGATTTTCAAGCCTCTAAAGCTAATTTGGCCCATTTAAACCCAATTAAATCTTGTATAAATAGAACCCAACTCTCATTTTGTAAAAACACCTCCTCCCAACCCAAGCTTGGGTTTGAGATAATTTTCTCTCTCTAGATTTAATTTGAAGCTTTGCCTTGGGTTTGTAAGCTCAAGAAAAATTCAAGTACTCCCTTGGATTTTAATCTTGATTGTAATTCCATTCAAGCTTTTAGGCTCTCCTTTTAATTTAAGTAAGCTTTCTTTTAATTTCATGCTTGTTCTTCAATTTATGCTTTTTTCCTTAGCTCTTTGATTTCTTGTTAGATCTTGTGAATCGTCCATGGAATCTAGATGAGTGACACGTCTAGATAATAGATCGAGTACTTGATCGTATTTATTTTGAGCATTTTCATATGTTTCATGCTTGTTCTTCATTTTATGCTTTTTGCCTTAGCTATTAGAATTGTTGCTTGATCTTGTGAATCGTCCATGGAATCTGGGCGAGTGACACACTGAGATCATAGATCGAGTCTTGGATCATTTTTATTTCAAGTCTTTCATGTGCTTTATTTTGATTTTTATTTCATGCTTAATCCTAGATCTAGGCTTTGTTGCTTGTTATTTTCCGTAAAGTTTTAGACTTTGACATCAATTTTTATTGCTCTTTCTATACATGCTTTCAATTTTTGTCAATTTGCATTATTTAAGTTTTTATGATCATGCAAGTATGGTTGTACCTTGAGCTTTCATGCTTTTATTTGGTGAAACATTGCTTGTTTTTGCTTAATTCTCATTGTTGCTTGCATTTTCAATTTCGAGGCATACGACGAGGCATCCGACCAACTTGAAATTTCATTTCCTAGTTTAGTTTAGATAGGTTAATTGCTTTATTTTCGTTTTCTTTACTTTTCAAAGTTTGAAACACCTTGATTCCTTCAACTGAATTGAATTCTGATAATACCAAGCCAATAGAACCTTTCATTTCCAAAACCACTAAAAGATACACTTCAAAATGGCGCCGTTGCGACTCGGCTTGGTTAAGGCTTTCGATTTGATTCTTGTTTCTTTGTGTTTTTAGCTTTCTTTGTTATTTGACATTTTTGTTATGTATGCAAGGAACGTATAGCTATGATGGATACATTCCCAACATGGGAGGGCATGGTGCAAACCATGTTGGGAATAGGATGTATAATGGATTTGGCAACGTGGAAGGGCATGGTGAAATCCACGTTGCCAATGGTGGAATTGGTTATGGCCAACCCGGCATGGGAGGGCATGGTGCAAACCATGTTGGGTATAATGGCTTCTCGGGTACAAATGTTCCATATGGAGGATATGATGCTCCGAATCACTTCCCGAATATGCATAATCCGACATCCGCTCCACATGGTGGTTTTAATGCTCCTAATCAATGTACGAACATGTCTAATGGCGGCTTGTTTAGTCCGAATGCGAACGTTGGTGGTCAATTTCCGATTCCCGGCTCATATGGTGGTCCCCCAACTTTCAATTTACCCACTCAAGATCTCGATGATTATGAGTCGTTTGGTGGTTCGTTCTCCAATGTCGCAAGTGGTCCCCCCATTCTCACTATGAGAGACTTGTCCAGACCGTTTTTGATGGCTTACGATATAAATCTTGTCCCGATTGGTGCCCCCAATGGTACTCCAAGAGCCTATCCGTATGAGTTGTTTGGAGGTGGGATCTACATCGTCCCAAGTGCCCCCCACCACCCCAAATCTGCACCATGGACAATCCTTATTCTAGTACCAATGAAGTGTGTGGAGTGCTTTCCCGTAAGGAGCTTGATATGGACAAGAGAATAGCGGCTTTGGAGGCTCAACTTGAGAGATTATCTCACCCAAGTTCGGTTCCCCCGTGTGCAAAGTGTGGATTATTTGGTCACAATACCACGTATTGTCCTTCAACTCTCTCGTTAAATATGCCGATATCTCATTCGAAAGGGGTATATGGAGGCCTTGGATATCCGGTGGGACCCGGTTGTGATATACCATCTTTTGATCCAACGCCAACTCATAAATCTCTTGAAACTCCTAATGTGGGCCCATTTCTTCCGACTGTTCCGGTCACGATCCTTGATAAGTATAGGGTGGTTGAGATTATGGATGTCTCACCGTCGGATGAGGACGTGGTCTCTTTTCCAAGTGTCTTCACTCCTCTTGACCCTTTACCTTTTACTTCAAAAAAATCTTGCGAGAAGTGGATATATATGGACTTCATTAAGACTTTGGTCGAACGAGTTTATATGGAGGATATGAGTATTGAGGAGGATATTGTCCGAGAGGTCTATATTGAGGATCATTGTGAGGATGATGATCCCCTTATCCATACCGACGAGCCAATTATGTTCCAATGTGCCAATGACGTGAGTGAAGGAGATTACGATTGTGTCGTTGAGGGCACCGACATATTTTTGTCGGGGGATATTGGAGAGTACCTTGAAGGTATCGGTGATTTGTTTGAATTAGCCTCCAACGAGGTCGGGGGGAGGCACAAGCCCGAGCCTAAGACTTTCCCATCTCACATCGAGCATGTCTATTTGGAGGAGGAGGAGAGCAAGCCGATTATCATCTTTGCCGGTCTAAATCGAGAGGAGGAGGAGAGGATGGTTATAGTGCTCAAAGTTTTTAAGGGTGCTATTGGTTGGAGACCCGGAGTTGTTAAGAGAGTTAGCCCCCATATGGAAATAGTCGGAATGTGGAGGTTGTTGTGGGAAGAATTGATGTTTGTGATCTCCAAGAGCGAGTGGGTGAATCCCATTGACTTGGTGCCCAAGAAGAGCGGCATGTTCATTTTTAAGGATGAAAAAGGAGAGTTGATGGCTACGAGAGATACAATGGGTTGGAGGATGTTGATCAATTCTAAGAAGTTAAATGCGATTACCAAGAGAGATCATTTCCTTTCCCCGTTTATCGATCAAAGGTTGAACAAGCTAGCCGGCCATTATTCTTTTTGTTTTCTCGACGAGTCATAGGGGCACTTCAAAACCACCATTCCACCCGAAGACCTAGCCGAGATGAGCCCCATTTTCCCGTTTGGAACTTTTGCTTTTTGGCGTGTATTATTCGAGCTACGCAATGTGCCGAGAATGTTCCAAGGAGTGGACCCTCCCGACAAGGAGAGATTGTATTGGTGGATCCTCCCATCATCTTTCCACCTTGACCAAAAAGGGAGTTCGTCAAACTAGTGACGTAAAACAAGCTCTTCTTGGGAGGCAACCCAAGTTCTTCCCATCTATTTCTTTTATTTTCTTCTTTATTACCTTATAAAAATCCAAAAATATTTGCAAATTAAAAAAAAACTAAAAAAATATTTTTGTTGTCTTTTGGGTTCTACCTAGTGTTTGATTTTGTTTTATCTTGACTTATGTACATATTTTCTTGTGTTTTGAATTTGTGTGATTTTACTTTTTAGTGTTTTGTTTTCTGACTCCAACTTTCGCCAATTTCATAAGCTAATAGCGTTCATGGAACCGGAAGAAACAATCCATGCTCGGCTATCGCTAGGAAAACTATAAATACCCAAACCTCAAGGCTGATAGGTACGCAAGCTCAAGCATTCTTCTCTTTCTTTACTTTATTCCGATCAAAAGTGCTGACTAACTTAAGCATCGGAGAGGTTTCCACCGAAAAACCCCCGGTGGTCCTTTCTAACGTGTTTTTGTGGAAAGCAGGTCAGGAAATCCTCAGGTGAAGGTGCAAGTTCTCTTGGGGTAATTTTTTGGGTGAAACAATTGGTGCCTTCTGTGGGAAAATAAGGCTAAGACGTGAGAAAAAAAATGGCATCAGATGGACTTCGGCGTAATTTGGTGGCGGAGATGGGTAGCACACCAAGCTCTGCCACACCGACGGGTGCCACAGAGGCGGCAGGACCATCGGCGGCAGCTAGACCAGGCGCAGCGCAACCTCCTCCTAGTGGAGCCACACAAAATGACAGCGGATTGCTGAACGATTCCTTTCTAAGGTAATTATCCGACCTCATCGGCAAGGCGGTGGAGGTAGGGGTGTAATCGAGCCGAGCCAATCCAAACACTGTTAGGCTCAAGCTCAAGCTCGACTTCAAGACTCGAAGATCAAGCTCGGCTCGAGCTTGAACGAGCTCATTTTTATCAAGCTCGAGCTCGGCTCGTTTGAAAACTCGACAAGCTCGAGCTCGGCTCGGCTCGATTTACATAATATTAATAAAAAAATTAAAAAGCATAAAATAAAATACTTAATATTAATTTTTAGTATATATTTAGGGTATATATGTAATAAGTGTGTATAATAAGGATAAAATGGTAAATATAGTAAAGCTCGATTAGGCTCGCGAGCCTATTCGTCAAGTATTACTGAGCTCGAGTTCGAGCTCGATACATAATCGAGTTGCTCGAGCTTGAGCTCGGCTCGATCAACCTCGAGTCGATTTTGAGCTTTTCTCGAGTCGATCCCGAATAACTCACGAGTCGGCTGACTCACTTACACCCCTAGGTGGAGGTAGCTATGGATAGGAAGTTCGCCGAGCTCTCTACACCCCCTTCCAAGGCGGCTCCACCACCGGAAATGGAGCCACAACAAACCCAGCGCACGGTCTGGAATCCCCTCCATGAAGAAAAGGAGAGTTTCTCCGCTTCTGAAAGTGAAACATCGAGCAAAACCAACCCAGACCTCACTGAGCAGATGCAAAATCTACAGAAAGAGGTCAGGGAGGTTAAAAAGAAGATGGCAGGCACGGGCACAGTCCCAGCATGGAGAGGCACCCCATTTATGGAGGCGGTTATGCGCGATGATTTACCGGCTTCTTACCGATCCATGGGCTTTGAATACAATGGAACAACAGACCCATGTGATCATCTGAGCCGATATGAGATCACGGCTACTTTGCACAAGTTCTTCGGCACCGTCATGTGCAGGGTCTTCCCAACGACCTTTACGAAATCAGCTCATCTCTGGTTCATCCATTTGCCTCTGCGTTCTATACGCAACTTTGAAGAATTTAGCTCGGCTTTCTTGCATCAATTTACCAGCTGCAGGAAATACTTGAAAATGCCACTGGAGTTATTCAGCTTGAAAAACAAATAGAATGAAGATCTGCGAGTATACATCAAGCGATTCACGGATGCAAAGCTAGAAGTGCCATCAGCATCCGAGGAGCTCTTGGTTAACGCTTTGGCTCAGGGACTCAGGAGAGGAGAATTTTTCCAGTCACTGGTTGTGAAGCCAGCGCTGGAATTCAGAGAGCTCCTGGAATGAGCAGAAAAAAATACATTCATCTAGAGGAGGCCTTGAAGATCAAGGAAGATGGAGAAAAGAGAAGAGAACGACCTGACAGGGACAACAGGATCCCGATGAAGAAACTCAGGACTGATCTGGTTGGAGGACGTCCCCATTTTGATAGGTATACACCTCTGGCAACACCTCAGGGGGAGATTCTGTAGGCAATTTGTAACGCCCAAGTTTTTATCTCCTTATTATGTTAAGCCTATTTTTTTTTTATATTCTATTGTTTCAAGTCCACTAAGCCTATTATTCAAATCCAGTTACATTACTTTTATTTTACTTTATTTTACCAAAGCCCAGTCCATTAAAACCCAACAACTTAGCCCGGTTTCAAAAATGCTACAACCCTAACTTTCCAAAAATACAACCAACTCTGGTTTTTAAAGAAAACCCAAACCACCTCACAATTTTTCACACGGCCACAAGATGTAAAAACCAATCCTTTTTTTTCTAAGATTTTCAAAGAACAACGATTCATCATCAAAATCTTTCTCCAAACCAAAACCACCGCCCCGAATCTGGCAGCCAGGCCCAGTTACTCCTGACCGATTTTCCACCACAGCCACGTCAAACCACCACTGTCCTTCCCAGTCAAACCCAACAGATTTGGGTTGAACCCAAAAACAAGAACCATCAACTCACGATCACGAAGCACGACCAAATTCCGTCACCACCATTTAGCCAAACTCCAGCCAAATTTATCACCGCAGCCATACTTTTCCCAGGCCCGAACAACCACGACAACCATCAACCACCACCAACCACTGTCAAGCACCACCACCTTCTCAGCCGTGCCCGGCCACAGTTTTTGGAAAAGGAAACCACCGAACACCTTCCCAAGCTTCGCCGCTGGAGCCTGCCGAGCGCCACCACCCGATCTCCATCCAGACCATCTCCGCCATCATTTTCGAAGGAGGCGGAGCGGCGCCTGCACCTCCTGACCACCGCCTCACCGAGGTCGTTACTCCAGCCACGTCGCCTCGCCTGCCACCGCTGTGGGTTGTCGCTGGCACAAATTCTGCCACCGCCGTCAATTTTCAGAGAAGGTGGAGAAATCGCTTTCCGATTGAAGCCGTCGCCTCCGCCGTTGCCAATGGTCACCGCCGCAACCCTCGATGGATTTCTATCACCCACTCGCTGTCGATTCGTGGTCGCCGCTTTCCCGTCGGCGGAGGGTCTTGGCCACGCGGCCGATCTCTGGAACTGGAAGAAGTAAGATGAAGAAAGTGACGGGGCTAATGAATTTAGGGCTGGGTTTTAATTTTAATACCCATCCATTTCAAAGATACTGCAAATTGACCCCAAGATTTTTGCCACCCATTTCAATTGATCCCCAAAACTATTGATCCTATTCGATTGAGCCATCAATTTTACCCAAACCCCAAGTTCAGCTCCTCAAACTTACAAAAACCTAGTTTGAACCCCAACAGTTGGTTACCATTTCAATTAATCCCATAACCTTTACATTTTGTATTTTTACCCCTCCAGTTTCAAGGACCCTACTAAAACAACCCTACTGGTCTTTTTTTCCCTTACCAGATGTTCAATTCATGGCTATGGCTTAATTATATTTTTAATTAGTCCAAATCAATTTTTCAAAGCAAGTTCTAAGTTAAATTATTATTTTTCAATGTAGGAAACGAGGGTTCTCAAAACTAGGATTTTCAAGCACGAGCATCTACATTCAATTTTCCACGAAACACATTCAAAAGTGGGTGATTCTAAACTTTTTCAAAACTATGTTTGTCTATGTTAAATGCTATTATATGAATTATCTATATCTCAATACAACATTCCATAGTAGCTTTCAAGCTAAAACAACAGATAGTGTGTTGTAGCCATTTATTTATGATTTATATGATTTCTTCTTAACATTGCCGAACGTGTTCTATGTTTGTCTATGTTAAATGCGATTGTATGAATTATCTATGTCTCAATGCAACATTCTATAGTAGCTTTCGAGCTAAAACAACAGTAGCTTTCGGGCTAAAACAACGGTAGCTTTCGAGCTAAATCTATGGTTGGCCAACATCTATGAACGACTGACAGTGTGTTGTAGCTATTCATTTATGGTTTGTATGATTTGTGTTTAATATTGACAAACAAATCCCCACGGAGCGAGTTGAAAGCTCACACCCATTTTTATCAAACTTTTCAGGTTGAGGAGTTGGATGTGGTACGAGGCGGTGGATGCGAAGATGCTATTTTCAATGCTATTTCATTTTCCTTTCTATGAATTGGTATCTTAATTTTATGTCAAATTACAAATAAAGATTGAGACTTGTGTTTCTATTTAAAACCCTTGAATAGTCGAGCTACTATTTTGATTCATTAAGTGAATCTCCTATTTTTAAATAAATGTTTAAGTTTTATTCACGCTTCCGCTCAATTTATGTTGTGATTGTGATTTATTGAAAACTCATGCCCTTGTTTTTGAAAGTTTTGTTTATGAAAAATCAAAATTTTACATTTTTTCAAAATTGGGGCGTGAGCACAATTGAGCCAGCACCCTGATCTCAAAATGGCCCAGAACTTATTCCTTAGAAACCAAGTGTTAAGAAGAGTTTTAGTGGTGAATGAATAAATCATCGGGTTCATGGCTTGGTATTATCGGAAATCAATTCAATTGTAAGTTTCAAGGTGTTTCAAGCTTTGAAAAGATAAAGGAAAAATGAAAATAAAGCAATTAAACTAGTTAAACTATCCTAAAAATTGAAATTGCATGTTGGTCAGATGCCTCGTTGTAATGCCTCAAATAGAAAATGCAACGCAATAATGAAAATAAGCAAGAAAATACAATGTTTCACCAAGTACAAGGCATGCAAGCACAAGGTACAACTATGCAATAAAATCCCAAATAATGCAAGTAAGCAAAAAATTGAAAGCATGGATAGAAAGAGCAATGAAAGTTGACATGAAATTTTAAAAACTTTAAGGAAAATAACAAGCAACAAAGAGTAGATCTAAGATTTTAACCTAAAACTATGCATGAAAATAAAATTGCAAAAAAAGCATAGCAAAATCTCATAATCAAGACGATCCAAGACCCGATCTATGATCTAGATGTGTCACTCATATAGATTCCATAGTCAATTATTAAGATCTAACATGAGTTCAAGGTGCTAATACAAAAAGCATAAAATGAACAACAAAGCATGGAAATGAAGAACAAAGCATGGAATTAAAACACAAAATATGAAATTGAAAGGAAACTTACTTGAATTAAGAAACAAGCAAAGCTTGAATGTAATTGCAATTAAAAGTAACAATCCAAAGGAGTATTTGGATTCTTCTTAGGCTTACAAACCCAAGGAAGGTGCTAGAAATTAAATCTAAATCTAGGAAAAGAAATTACAATTAACGCTTCAAATTGAATCTAAAACCTAAGGTAGAGAAAATAGATCTTAAAAACTAGAGAGAGGATTTTTAATCCTAAACCCATGCTTGGGGTTGGGAGAAAATGAGAGGTGTCTTTTCAAAATGAGAGAAGTCTACTATTTATAATACATTTAATTGGGTTTAAAATGGCCAAAATAGCCTTAGAGGCTTGAAACTCCCGGGTTTGACCAAGTTTGACCTGGAGGTACCTTCCTAGACCCTTGGATAGCCTTTTGGCACCTTTTGGCTTGACTTGGATCGACCATGGCTCGAGGTGGATCAGCCATGGCCGAGCCTGGGCGATGCTAAGCGCAGGTGGCCGACAGGCCTAGGCGGGAGCTTGTGGGCGTGGGGCTTGGCGGGCGCGCGGATGGCTGGGCATGTTGGCGCGCGGATGGTGAGTTTGTGGAGCGCGGGAGGCGCGGCTGATGGTGAGCGGATGGCATGCGGATGGCGCAGGCTGATGGCCAGCGGATGGCGCGCGCTTGCGGCGCGCTGCCTTGCCGGGCGCTGTCGGCAAGCCTGGGCGGGAGCTGCCGGGCTGGGTGCGGACACTGGGTAACCCAGTGTGGGCAGCGTACCCAGTGTCGGTGGTGCAGTTTTGGCGCGGAGATGGCGAACGGATGGCCAAGATATGGCCATCATTCCAAAATGTTTTCCCCTTTTGAGCTCCTTTTTTTGGCACAACTTTGGCAAGCCCTTGGCAAGGAGATGGCTTGATTTTTTTGCCCTCCATACCTTAGTTTAAATTCAAATCATTAAACCACCTATTAAATGAGAATATTCAACATAAAAACCCAAGATACCTTAGTTTAAATTCAAATCATTAAACCACCTATTAAATGAGAATTTTCAACATAAAAACCCAAGAATTTCACCAATCTTAAATCAATTAAAACCATTTAACCCAATTAAACATAAAATCAAAAGAATAACACAAAAACCCTAAAATAAGAAAAATAACCTAGAAAACAAAGCTACACGACTCAAGAACCACTAATATAATATAAAACCCTAATTAAAAACACGAGAAAAACACAACAATTACATGCAAAACACCAAGGAATGAAAGATCTGGTCGATTTTGCGGATACCATAATGGGTATGGTCATGATACAGATCAGTGAACCCACCTGAAAATTGAGATAGAGAGGTTGGTACAGGCAGGGCACCTCAAGGAATTTGTACAGGCGAGACGGGAGGAGGCCAGATTTTACCCTCACAAACGAGATCGACCTCAGGGAAACAAGTGTGAGCTGGATAGCGGACGGAACAATGGAAGGAGGAACGACCAGACTCGGGAAGTACGAGGTGAAATCCTAATGATCACAGGGGGCGAATGGGATGAGCACTCCAGGAGAACCCTGAATAACTACGTTCGTGCTGCGAAAGATCTGACAAGAAAAGGAAGTGAGGTCGGGCAGTTAACGCCAAGCCCAAAAATATGCTTTGGATCGGAAGATGAGAATGGCATCTTGGCCCCTCACATGGACGCTTTGGTTATCACAGCCACTATCGCCAACTACATCATAAGACGGATCTTCGTGGACACGGGTAGTTCGGCCGATATCATGTTTTATGAATGCTTTCGGCAGTTGGAACTAAATATGGACCTAGAGGAGTTCAAGACTTCGCTAGTTGGCTTTGCAGGGGGAGCCTTGAAGCCGCTGGGGGCGTTGAATCTCCTGGTTACACTAGGGGATGGCCCGTTTAGACAGACCAGGTCGGTGCGTTTTCTGATTGTGGATGCACTTTCCTCGTATAATGTCATGCTTGATGACAGTTGAGGTAGTCCTAGGAGACGATAGTCGAGTCCTGCGCGTAGGGACGATCCTCAATCCTGAAGTGTTGGTAGATTTGGTAGCCCTGCCTAGGCAAGGATGTTTTTGCATGGTCTCCCCAGGATTTGGTCGGGATAGATCCAGCAATAATTGAGCACCAACTTAACATTAGCCCGACAATAAAACTGGTAAAGCAACAATAGCGCAACTTTGGACTGGAAAAGGAAGCCATTATTGAGGCTGAGGTGGACAAATTGCTAAAGGCTGGTCATATTCGGGAAATATAGTTCCCAGAATGGCTCTCTAATGCGTTCTTGGTACAAAAAATGGAAGAGAACTGGAGGATATGTATTGACTTCCATGATCTTAACAAAGCCTGCCCTAAAGATCACTATCCGCTACCAAGGATGGACCAACTCGTTGACTCTACATCGGGTTGTGAGTTGCTGAGTATGATGGACGCCTCACAGGGATATCACCAGATCAGACTAGCCAAAGAAGATCAGAAGCAAGTTAGTTTCATAACTCCGAAGGGAACCTATTGCTACATGGTCATGCCGTTCGGGCTTAAGAATGCGGGCGCCACATATCAGCGGCTAGTGGACAAAATGTTGAAAAACCATCTCGGGCGCAACATGGAGGTCTATGTGGACGATATGTTGGTCAAGAGTGTGAAAGAAGCCTCATACGTGGATGACTTGAAGGAAACCTTCGATACTTTGAGGAAGTATAAGATGAAGCTCAACCCTAAAAAGTGCATGTTTGAGGTAAGAACTGGAAAGTTCCTGGGATACATGGTCACGGAAAAGGGGATAGAAGCATATCTAGAGAAGGTCAAGGCTATCATGGATATGCAGCCTCCAAAAAATGTTAGGGAGATGCAATGCTTGGCTGGGCGGATAGCAGCCCTGAGCAGGTTCATTTCACGCTCGGCCAAAAAGAGTCTGCCATTTTTTCAGGCCTTACGAAAAAGAGCCCCTTTCCAGTGGGATGAAAAATGCCAGGATGAATTTCAAAAGCTGAAGGAGTACCTGGCTAGAATGTCACTGCTTACTAAACCAATCCAGGGGGAGCCCCTGATCTTGTAACTATCTGTGGGAAAACAAGCTGCCAGCACAGTCCTGATCAGGTAGGAAAGAAGGGTACAAAAACCGGTATACTACTAGAGTAAAGTCTTACATGACGCTGAGCTCCGGTACGTAGAGGTAGAACATGTCGTGTTAGCCCTGGTCGGGATGGCTTGCAAGCTCTGCCCCTACTTCCTCTCACATAATGTTGTGGTTAGAACTAGCTTACCCCTAAAGGCATTCATGTATAAGCTAGAGGCATCGGGGCGCCTGGTGAAATGGATAATCGAGCTCAGTGAGTTCGATATTAGTTTTGAGGCGTGAATAGCAATTAAGGCCCAGGCACTGGTTGAATTTATGCAGGAAATGACCATCTCTTCTGAGGAAACAAAGGAATGGACGATCTACGCCGATGGCTCTGTCGTCAACCTTGGTTGTGGTGCAGGGATAGTGTTGATAGACCAGGAAGGGGTGACCACAGAGTATGCAGTATGCATGAACTACCCCCTATCCAACAACGCGGCAGAGTATGAGGCCTTGCTGAGAGGGGTCCAGATGGCAAAAGAGGTGGGGGCAGACCAGGTGTGTGCGCGAGTAGATTCGCAACCTATATGCAAACAGATAAAAGGGGAATTCGAAAGCAAGGAAGATCACCTGCAAATATATATGACTCAGTTTCGCGATCTAGTCAGTGGCATGAGCTCTTTGACAGTCCATCAAATTCCCAGAGAAGAAAATGGCCGAGCTGATTACCTGGCCAAGGTAGCTAGCTCAGCAATGGACTGTCAAGACAAAGGGATCACCCTCCTAATGGCATACCGGGAGTTTGGAGAGGAAGAGGTATATGTGTTAGAAGAAGATACAGATTGGCGTCACCCGATAAGATTATATCTGGAAAAAGGAGAGCTACCAGATAATAAAAGAGAAGCAATGAAGGTAAGGATCAGATCCTCTCGCTTCTGCCTGATCAAAGGAGAGTTGTAAAGGAGGGGGTTTGGACAACCTCTTCTTAGATGCATGAGCTGGAAGGAAGGTGCCCACATCCTCAGAGAAATCCACGAAGGCTGATGCGGTAATCATATGGGCGCCAGGACTTTGTCGAGCAAAGTTATGAGAGCTGGCTATTTTTGGCCATTATTGCAGAAAGAAGCAGAAGATTTTGTTAGAAAATGTGACAAGTGTCAGAGGATCTCCCCTTTGGTTCACCGACCGGCGGAAGAGCTCATGACAATGAGCTCTCCCTGCCTCTTTGTGAAATGGGGGATAAACTTGGTCAGACCCTTTCCTACGGCCCCAGCTCAAAAGAAGTTCTTGATTGTTGCCATTGATTATTTCAGCAAATGGGTAGAGGCTGAAGCCCTGGCAAAAATTACTAAAGATGCGGTGATGGGCTTTGTGTGGAAACACATAGTATGTCGATTTGGCATTCCCAGGATCCTGGTCTCCGATAATGGCACCCAAGACCAGAGCCTGGTGCACCAAGACAAAGATAGACCAACACTTCACATCTGTCTATCATCCTCAGGCAAATGGTCAAGTCGAGGTGACCAATCGCATTTTGATGCAAGGGATTAAGGCACACCTTGAGAGGTCAGGCGGCAAATGGGTAGAGGATCTCAGCTCAATCCTTTGGGCCTATCGCACTACCCCAAGGAAAGTACTGGAGAAACCCCATTTAGCCTGGTGTATGGCATGGATGCTGTTATCCTCGCTGAAATAGGTATGGAAACCCACCATATCCAAAGCTTCGATACGGATCATAATGAATTATTAATAAAGGATGCATTTGATTCGGTTGAGGAAAAGAGGGAGCGTGCTGCCGTTAGGATGGAGCACATTCGGGGACGAGTTAGAGCGGCGTATAACAAAACAGTGATGAAGAGATGTTTTCAAGTGGGAGATCTGGTGTTGCGTAGAGCTGATCTGGGAAAAGCCAAGGGAAAATTGGACGCCACTTGGCAAGGACCCTTTAAGATCACAAGAGTTCTAGTAGGCGGAGCCTATGAATTATAGCTAATAGATGGAGTCGGGGTACCCCGAGCGTGGAATGTATCAAATTTACAAAAATACTATGTGTAAGATTATTTTATGAAATTTGTTTATATAATGATGATTTGAGTCTATCCATATTTTATTACGAGCTGACCTAACGGTCAATAAATTTCAAAAGCCAAGGTTGGCTAAGGGCGGATGCCCCAATTTTCTGGACCTGATTATCAGTAAAGCCAGAAGTGGCTAAGAGCGGATGCCCCAATTTTCCTGACCTGAGTGTCAGTAAAGCCAGGACTGGCTAAGGGCGGATGCCCCAATTTTCCTGACCTAATTATCAGTAAAGCCAGGATTGACTAAGGTCGGATGCCCTAATTTTCCTGACCTAATTGTCAGTAAAGCCAGAATTGGCTAAGGACAGATGCCCCAATTTTCTTGAATTGATTGTCAGGAAAAGCCAGGATTGGCTAAGGGCGGACGCCCCAATTTTCCTGACCTGATTGTCAGTAAATCCAGAATTGGCTAAGGACGGATGTCCTAATTTTCCTGATCTGATTGTCAGTAGTGCCAGGATTAGATAAGGACGGATGTCCTAATTTTTCTGACCTGATTGTCAGTAGAGCCAGGATTGGCTAAGGGCGGACGCCCCAATGTTCCTGATCTGATTGTTAGTGAAGCCAGAATTTTCTAAGGACGGATGTCCTAATTTTCTTGAACTATTTGTCAGTACAGCCGAGATTGGCTAAAGCTTACCCTGTGGAGCCAGATCTAACTATCAACAAGGGTTTTTGCCCCAAAAAGATCATTCATTACAAATCAAGGCCAGAATCACATAAATGGAAAATACGTACGCCACTTTTTACAGAAAAACCTGGCGAGTTTAATTGAAAGTGCGAGAAATATGAAAAAGAAATGCTCATGAAAACAACAAAAATCTTGGAGATACATCAAGAACATAATTTAAAAATCATCCATGGGAAGAAGAATCCCTCTTGTCAGAGGATAGAATCCGGTGAATACGCCACAGCTCTCGCTCAGTTTCATAGAAGCACTGATGATACCTATCCGCCCGCTCGGAAACAGCATGAGCCTCTCTAGCGGCGGTGGTCAGCCGACCTACTGATTCAACTAGATCAGACTTTTTCTCCTCTAGTTGGTGGTTGAGTTGGCGGAGCTCATCCCATTCACACTTGTAATAGCATTTTTTCTGCCTCTTCCTTTCCAGAAGACGGCACACTTGGGAAATTTTCTCCTAGAGAATAGAGAGTTTGAAGTTCTCAGCAAAAAGTGAGAGACTTTTTCTCTTTACAATATCAATTTCTTAAAGCAAGGAGGAAGAGGCCATAATGAGAATGAAATGCGTAAAGGGAAAACACGTATATAAAGAAAAGGGAAGCACGTGATCAAGAGAATAATAGTACTAGGGTTTTCTTAAAATCAGGAAACCCTAAAAGCTTACTAAACAATAAAATTATTCAGTTACAGGCAAGAAGTGTGCAAAAAGATATATCGGCCACTTAGGCAAAACAAACAAGATCTATCTATGAACAGAACAGACAAATACAGAAACAAGCCGATTTGCGCCTTACTCTTGGCATCCAACTCCTCAGCGAGATGATCCACCGCATCCTCTGCAGTCACTGCCCCAGGAGATGCCCCTCCAGGTAGCTCACCCAGACCAGCGAAGGTTGGGGAGGGAGTAGACGTAGTCAGAGCAAGAGTTAGACCCTGGCCTGGTTGAGCCAGCTCTTGAACAATGGGAGGAGCATGGAAGGCTGTGAGGACGTGCTCGGCGAACTCGTGAGCCTCGAGCCTGTGCAGGCGATCCTTCTCTGGCACGTAGGAGAAGGAGGTAGGATCAGGCGGCTGTTTGAGTGGCTCTTTGCAGTCAAAGGGAAGAGCGGGCTGATCCTTGGCCCACTTGGCATGAGCGTCCAAGACAAGGTGGTAATACACCTCGGCCTCCGGGACGAGCAGTTGATAAATCTCCTCAGATCCTAGGAAGGCCTGACGAGTGACCTCCTTGGTTAATTTGATCAGTCTCAACCCCTTCTCGGAGTTAAGAAACTCCATCTTCCCTTCCCTGCGCGCCTGAGCCAAGACCTCATCCACCAAACTTCGGGCCTCAGCCAGAGCCTCATCGTGCTCTTCAGCCCAGGCCACCTCCAAAACCTTCTTTTCCGCCTTCCTCACCTCCGCAAATTCTAACTTAAGCTTCTTCAGCTCGACTCCTCTTTCCTTGGCAAGATTGAACAATCTCCTCTCCTTCTCTTGCAGTTTCTTGTGCTCCTTGGCTAGATCCGCATTCATCAAGGACCCCTTGGCCCTGGACACAAGGATAGACCTCTTAGACGCCGCCTGAAAGGGGGAAAGACTTGATAAAGTGTAAGGAAAAGGGAAATGAGAAAGCGAAAGAAACAAACTTATCCTGGCCTCATCTTGGCACAGAGACTCGATGAGTTCGGGATCAGACCACTTTTCCAAAGTGGCTCTGTCGGCGCTCGGGCATTGTCCCTAGATAAACTAAACTACTATTGGCCCAGGACAGTTCAGGACGGATGCGTGGGTGAACCAGGTGGCGTTGGGGTTAGTTACCTTGACCCCTGAGGCGGACGCCCCCTCCGTGCCAGTGCGAGGCCTCTTCACCGGCAGACGAGTCCTCTCCTCCCCCGAGTCTGCGGGGATGATCACCTCCACCTCGGAATGAGGGAGGTCCCGGGAGGTGCCTAATCCCCCTGCTTCTACCGAGGAAGTCCCACCTCTGGATTTCTCTATTCTGGGCCCGCCTCTGCCTCCCTCTGACGAGCAGCCAATATCCTTTGCATCATATTTGCTAAAAAAGAGAGATAAATTAGTCAAATCGTCATGAGACACAAGTCAACTAAGTAGCCTGAGAAAAGACTACAGAGCAGTAAATGTTTTAATTTTGCAAAAGTGCTTATTTGGTTGGGAAAAATAGGACTTCTGACTCCAAGCCTACCCTACCCGACCCGAAAAAAAGTTTCAGCTTTTCTTTACCAATCTCAGGGGTTAAAGGACTCGTATCCTCCCGGTCGTTAAAAAAATCTAGAACTGAGGGAGTAAGAAGTTGGGAGAGATGGAGAACATTCTCGTTCAAAGTTGAAATTATTTCTTGTATCCGAGGAGATCTGTCCCCTACGGATAGATGTGGCTGAGCAGGCAACTGCTCAATGGACTGGGGAGGGAAGTGTTTTCATGTAATTGTGGTGTTTTTCTCGTATTTTTAATTAGTTTTTAGTGTCATTTTTAGTGTTTTTGAGCCGAGTTTTATTAGGTTTTTTGTTTGTTTTCTCGTTTTGTTGCTTTTCGTGTTTTTCTTTGATTTTATACTTAATATGGATTAATGGGTTTAATTAATTAATTTTATGTTTAATTTAGGTATTTTGAAGTATTCTGGTCTGGATATAGTCGATTGTGGGCGTACAAGTGGAGTTTTAGCGAAATTGGGCCTCGATTTGAAGAATTACCACTGACACTGGGTACGTATTTCGACACTGGGTTTCCATGTGTCCGAGCGCAGCGCCCAGCACACGCCCGCACGCACTGCCGAGCGCTGTCGACGCCCGCACGCCATGCCTACCGAGACCGCCCGGCCACGCCCGCTCAGTCCTGCCCATAGCTGCCGACAGCGGTTGAGCACTCCCGCCCAGTGCCTAGCCAGCTCGCCCAGCTCTGAGCCATCTCGCCCAACACCCGAGCCATACCGAGCCATATCGACCCAAATGGTCTAGTTAGACCATTTTGGGTTAAATTTGGTCAAATATGGAAAAATCCAAGCTTACAAGTGATAATTGACCAATTTACTTCTAATTAGCTTGTATAAATAGATAGACTCCTTTCATTAGAAAAAAACACCTCCTCCCAACCCAAGCTTGGATTTGAGATTATTTTCTCTTTCTATATTTAATTTCAAGCTTTGACTTGGGTTTGTAAGCTCAAGAAGAATTCAAGTATTCTCTTGGATTTTTAATTTTGATTGTAATTCCATTCAAGCTTTTGGATTCTCTTTTTAATTCAAGTAAGTTTCCTTTATTTTCATGCTTGTTCTTCAATCTTATGCTTTTTGCCTTAGGTATTAGAATTATAGTTTAATCTTGTGAATTGGCTATGGAATCTAGTTAAGTGACACACCTAGATCATAGATCAAGTCCTTGATTAGTTTAATTTCACGTAATTTCATATGTTTCATGCATTTTCTTCATTTTTATACTTTTTGTCTTAGCACCTTGAATTCATGTTAGATCTTAGGAATTGGCTATGGAATCTAGATGAGTGACACGTCTAGATCATAGATCGGGTCTTGGATCGTCTTGATTTTGAGTTTTTCATATGCTTAATTTTGGTTTTTTTTTATGCATAGTTTTAGGTTGAATCTTAGATCTAGTCTTCGTTACTTGTTATTTTCCGTAAAGTTTTAAACTTTTTCGTCCATTTTCATTGCTCTTTCTATTCACGCTTTCGATTTTTGCTAATTTGCATTATTTAGGATTTTATGCATAGTTGTACCTTGTGCATGCATGCTTGTACTTGGTGAAACATTGCATTTTCTTGTTTATTTTCATTATTGCTTTGCATTTCTATATTGAGCCATACGACGAGGCATCCGATCAACATGCAATTTCAATTTCTAGTTTAGATTTGATAGGATAATTTTTTTATTTCATTTTCCTTTTATTTTCCAAGCTTGAAACACATTGAATCCTTCAATTGAATCGATCTCCGATAATACCAAGCCATGAACCCGTTGATACTTTCAACACCACTAAAACTAGGAAAACAGGAAGCCCCAATCCCCTGAGCAGTGCACAAAGAAAAACTTCTTCCTCCAGTCTTTGTTGGAGGAAGGGATGCCGGTAAGGAAGCGAACACCAGCTCTGGCGCACAAATAAAAGTAGCCAGGGGAAGAGCTCTTGGCCTGGAAGAGCTGGTAAAAGGTCTGGGTTGTAGGATCAAGACCAGCTGATTCGAACTTTTTGAACCTACTTTATTAAAGTTGTCAGTTTTAAAAAGCTCGCTCGCAAGAGTACGAGTTCGCATGTAGGTTGGTAAGTTGAACCGAGTCGATCTCTCGAGGAAGACTAGATTCGGAAGTTCGTTTTGTGTTTGTTTTAAATAATAAGAAAATAAAAATAAAACTAATCTAACACGCGAACAGGGGGGTTTGTTTGAGAGTTTTAAGAACTAGAAATTAATTAAACTAATTAAAACTAGATTATCGAAGCTATGATCTAATTAACTAAATCTAAAAATTATTTAAACTAAGAATTTAGTTATCTAAATTATCTAAATCTAAGATTAATTTACCTAAGAATAATGAAATTAAATCTAGGGATTATTATCAATTAACTGGTTTTTAAAACGATTAAGAAGACTAGGGTTCTAGAGCTTTGATTCGTCTCCACGATTGCTTGGGAAGACCCAATTGATGGTTCACAACGAATCTAGGCTCTAGACCCATTAGATCAAGCAAAAAACAATCAACAAATTCATCATCTCAAGCTCATCACAATCACAAGAAAGTTTCGTCATGGAAATAATAATTATTAATTAAACTAATTAAAAGCATGTAACTAAATTCAAAGCGAAAGAAATAATTACTTACTAATTAAATCAAGAAGATCCGCAACGTCTTGGTGTAGAAATCTTGAATCTAAATTATTCTAAAAGCTAATCTAAATTAACCTAAAAMCTAGAGATTTGAAATTAAAAATTATTAAGAGTAACTAAGAAAATAAACGGCACTCGTTGGGGTTGTCAGCCCCTAAGAGGCCTTAGAAAACCTAGGAATATGATAATGTATGTTAAAAATAACTCGAGTTCGTAGCATCCACCGGGATCTCCAATGGCAACTCTACTATATCATTATCCAACAGCGACATCGTCAAGCACAAAAGGAACAAATCCATCCAAGTTTTCTATTACCTCCTCCTTGCACAAATCTCCAAAACGATCATTCAAGCTAAAATCCTCAACATCCAAGATGGGCTCAATCACATCAAAAATCGGCATCTCTA
>BMAC01001078.1:225130-254750 GCA_014905375.1 Phtheirospermum japonicum
CCGAAATACATAGGTATTTATAGTTTTGGGAAGTCTTAAGGCCCAAGAAAACCTAAAATCGCGTGAAAAACGCGTTTTCTGGGCAGTCGCGTCGACCGACGCGTTCGACTGACGCGACAGAGAGTTACGTGGTCGCGACCAAATTTGGGGCATGCTGTCGATCAGGGTTTCTATAACGGTTACAGAAGAAAACCGTTATAGAATATCAGCGTGAGCATGGCTCGGCAGCGTCAGCAGGCAACGGTCGGCAGGGCTCGGCAGCACTCGGCAGGCAGCGGTCGGTCAGGTATACTATAACGGTTCCAGATGGAAAACCGTTATAGAAAGTCTGGCAGCTTCACATTCTTAAAACGCGGCCCGTTTTTGCTGAAACTCTACTCGTTTGCCCATTCTTGACTACTAAACAAAATACTTTAAAATACCTAAAATAAACATAAAATTAATTAATTATAATTAAAATATGATAAAATAAGTTGGAGATAAGAAAATACAAAAGTATGCTCAATCTATCCAACTTTCACTAAAAACAATAATAAAAAAAGAACTAAAATACTAAATAAAATCAAGACAAATTTGTGCTAATCAAATACCCCACGCTTATTGGTTTTTTTGTCCTCGAACAAACGATAATTTCAAAGAATAATAAGTATGAAAATCAGTCCAAGCAATGAGTCGTGTCGTACTACATACATAATTTTGAAAATATAGATACATGTAACGCAAATTCAAACACTCCACCTTTATTACATTGTCACTTCAAAAACAAAATCATGCATCCTCACAAAGGGTAATATATATAAGTGTACGCTCAAGCACTCAAGAATTCTTTATGGGGACGTATTTACGCTCAAATCATTAAAATACAAGCACAATAAGCAAGAACCGAAAATCAATCTCTTTTCAATCGCAAATTAAGTGTGTTATCGAACTAAGAATCGGAAAAGGTCTTTTTGGGTTGTAATGTAAGGCTCTTTGGACGGGTATGGAATATATAAGTTGTGTGGCTAACTCATGATCTAACGTGATCAATAACTCACCAAACCTAATTCTAATCAAGAAGCAATATGCTTCACCTCGTTCAAAAATAAAAACCTCGTTGACATAGAGGTTCGTCCATCTCGTCCGACCTTTTTGCTAAATAAGCCTTGATTTGATCACACAGTGCCTCTATAGTCTTTGCAGTCCCAGGAAAATCATATTCCGGCATAGTTAATTGCACAATTTCGTCTTGTTGACAAATACTCTCGGCTTCTTGACCTTGTTGCCTCACCAAAGATTGATCATATGGTTTATAGTCTTCATAGCTCGGGTAGGAAGGAATCGAGTCGGGGGAGYCATAACTCGTATAATTTTGGATGGCGATAACATGATCTTGTGGTTTATCGTCAACTGGTACTATGCATGTATTAGCCAAATGCCCTCGGCCTCCACAATGATCACATAAAAATTTAGGTAAGTAGAACTTCCTCATGAATCGATCGTACACGTACTCCCACGTAGGTAAAGAGTCGGTCTCTACATAATTTAACCATTTTCTTGCCCGATCTTTTAGAGCATAATGGAAGAGTCGCATCCTCACCTGATCTCTCGTAAGGCCGAGAAGAGGGAAATCCGGGTGATGTCCTCGTATTCTTGGAAAAATTTCACTGGATCCTCGCTCGGATGTCCATAAAAATCGGGATTCGCTCTATGTAGAAATAGTCAAGATCGTAATCCCGCATCTTCGAGCTCAATGGGATAGCCGGTCGAAAGCCACGCCAATCGGACGTTATACCGTATTCAGACATTCTCTCTTTTTTTTTTTAATTTTTTAATTTTTTTTGGGTCGTTGAACCTAGGTGTTGAGGGATGTACCTTGCATACACAACACTCAACGCACAAGATTAAACGTACCAGCGGAAAATAAGAAAAACAAACACAAAGATAAATCACAAATAATTACTAAATATAAACGAAAAAAATAAAATAAAATATAAATATAAATATAAACAGAGGTCACGAAGAGCAAACACAAAAATCACAACCTTTAGCCTTCCCCAGCAATGGCGCCAGAATTTTGATTCGAACTTTTTGCACCTACTTTATTAAAGTTGTCAGTTTTAAAAAGCTCGCTCGCAAGAGTACGAGTTCGCATGTAGGTTGGTAAGTTGAACCTAGTCGATCTCTCGAGGAAGACTAGATTCGGAAGTTCGTTTTGTGTTTGTTTTAACGAATAAGAAAATAAAAATAAAACTAATCTAACACGCGAACAGGGGGGTTTGTTTAAGAGTTTTAAGAACTAGAAATTAATTAAACTAATTAAAACTAGATTATCGAAGCTATGATCTAATTAACTAAATCTAAAAATTATTTAAACTAAGAATTTAGTTATCTAAATTATCTAAATCTAAGATTAATTTACCTAAGAATAATGAAATTAAATCTAGGGATTATTATCAATTAACTGGTTTTTAAAACGATTAAGAAGACTAGGGTTCTAGAGCTTTGATTCGTCTCCACGATTGCTTGGGAAGACCCAATTGATGGTTCACAACGAATCTAGGCTCTAGACCCATTAGATCAAGCAAAAAACAATCAACAAATTCATCATCTCAAGCTCATCACAATCACAAGAAAGTTTCGTCATGGAAATAATAATTATTAATTAAACTAATTAAAAGCATGTAACTAAATTGAAAGCGAAAGAAATAATTACTTACTAATTAAATCAAGAAGATCCGCAACGTCTTGGTGTAGAAATCTTGAATCTAAATTATTCTAAAAGCTAATCTAAATTAACCTAAAAGCAAGAGATTTGAAATTAAAAATTATTAAGAGTAACTAAGAAAATAAACGGCACTCGTTGGGGTTGTCAGCCCCTAAGAGGCCTTAGAAAACCTAGGAATATGATAATGTATGTTAAAAATTCGAAATACATTGGTATTTATAGTTTTGGGAAGTCTTAAGGCCCAAGAAAACCTAACAACGCGTGGAAAACGCGTTTTCTGGGCAGTCGCGTCAACCGAGCGTCGACTGACGCGACAGAGAGTTTGGGGACATTGCTGTTGACCAGGGTTTCTATAACGGTTACAGAAGAAAACCGTTATAGAATATCAGCATGAGCATGGCTCGGCAGCGTCGGCAGGCAACGGTCGGCAGGGCTCGGCAGCACTCGGCAGGCAGCGGTCGGCAGGTATACTATAACGGTTCCAGATGGAAAACCGTTATAGAAAGTCTGGCAGCTTCACATTCTTAAAATCGCGGCCCGTTTTCGCTGAAACTCTACTCGTTTGCCCATTCTTGACTACGTCCAAACCAAAATACTTTAAAATACCTAAAATAAACATAAAGTTAATTAATTATAATTAAAATATGATAAAATAAGTTGGAGATAAGAAAATACGAAAAATATGCTCAATCTATCCAACTTTCATCGAAAACAATAATAAAAAAGAACTAAAATACTAAATAAAATCAAGACAAATTTGTGCTAATCACCAGCGTATCGGATGGCAAGGTTATAGCTTATGATGATCCTAAAAGAGTTGGTGATGAATTGGTGCACCGGAATTTTGTACAACCGGGCTATCACTAAAATCAAGGGGTTCACCGGAAGGCGCAAACCCGCCTGCAGGAATTGATCGACGAAGAAAGTCAGGTGGTCGGCTGGCGCTTGATACGCCATCACGCCACCGCAGAGGTTGACGAACGAGAATTCCTCAGGCACCTTGTATTTATACCTTAGATTTTCTACAGTCCTATCGTTAAGGATAGAGCAGATATATGGCCGGCCGGGAATATGTGGGGGATATTCAAAAGAGGATGGCGATGATGGAACTGACGCCAAGGGGGATAGGTTTGCAACAAGAGAATCGGCGGAGGAAGAAGATGATTGCGTTGACATTGTTGGAAGTGAAGAAGGATCGGAGAAGTACCTGGTGGTGAAGATGGTCAGAAAATGCTGGACTTGAAGAAGATACTGAATCGCTGTTTTGGAGAGAAAAATGGAGAGCGAAAGAATTTGATAAGTTGAGAATATAAAAAGTGAAGAAGAAAGAGGAAACCACGGGGGAAAAAGGAAAAGAGGATTTTCAAAAAATGGATTTCGAGAAAAAAGTGGGATATTGATGGGATTCCCGCATTTAATGCCTGTCAGAGGAACAGTACCCGAAGAGACGTGCTGAGGATTGTAACCGTCACTGATTTGTCAATGGTACAGTACCCGAAGAGACATGTCTTGGATGGTAACCGTTTCCGAATACAAAGCATCACGGATAATCCTGATGATTCAATCTGGTCAAATAGGCGGATTTTTAGGGATTTGTACAGATATGGGAGTGGGGAAGCCAGGTGGAGCCCTAGCTACCCCGGGAAAAACCCCAAGGTGCTCAGATCTACCCCAACCATTGGTGCTGGTTGATATGCCCTGAATTGATCCTGGTTTGAAATCCACACCTTGTTGGAGTAGACCAGGTTGAATGTCGCCTTGATCTTAGCTAACGCTAGTAGAAATTATGGTGTCCGGATTGTCCTGATCTGGCTCACTCCGAATATTACCCTGATCTGACCCCTCCTAGACTGAGAGGGAATGATCGGTACTTTCCTAGTCTGATTTTTCCTAGAAGGAAAAGGGACGACCTGACCATTATGAGTAACGGCCCGAGATTCGCGGAATTCTATTTCCGGGATCTCGGAAGGGCCCAATTTGATGAAAAACTATAAATACCCAAACCTCAGAGCTGAGAGGTACGCAATCTCAAGCATTCTTCCCCTTCTTTACTTTATTCTGATCGAAAATGCTTACTGACTTAAGCATTAGAGAGTTTTACACCGAAAAACCCCCGGTGGTCCTTTCTAACGTGTTTTTGTGGAAAGTAGGTCAGGAAGTCCTCAGGTAAAGGTGCAAGTTCTCTTGGGGTAATTTTCCGGGTGAAACACATTTGTAAAACCTTCTACTCTGAATAAAGATCAATTTTAACGATTTCATATTATTCACAAATTTCCTCAGATATAAAAGGTGTGTATAAAGACTGCATTCATATTTTGGGTAACACGGGGAGAAACAAGCTGAATCACCTCACTAATGGCATCCTGGATTTAGGTTAGATGATTTGAAAATGCTATCAAAATAGTCCAAAATAATTTATATGATACACGAGGGGGTTGTACAAAAATAAGGCGAACATCACACCACGAATGTGATTTCGAGCTTTCTTCACCGTTACTTGAGAGTGGAAGAACTTCATATTTTTGTTCCTATGAAACAACCACTTTTCCATACTTCTTTGTTTCTAAATTAGATCCTCTTGGGAACCTATTTTTCAATAGAATCCTCTAAGTGCTCACCTAATCTCTATGAGTTTTTTCAGATCAACAAGTTTTGTCATATCCTTAACAAGTGGTTTCTTGATTATTTTTGTCAAATATTACAGTCTAATTCACTCTTTTATACGAACATGAAGGGTTAAATGTTTGCCCTTCTCATCCTAACATATTACCAAAAATCTATCAAAATCGGGTTCCGACATCCAACCTATCTCAAATTTGAAATCAGTTTTTTACAAGAAATCTATGAGTTAAAAAAGGTAAAGAATAATTCTATGCTAAAGGGATGTATACAACGGTAACTAATATGTGATTAGAGAGGATCAAATCAATGATTTGCTCTTCTTTTGTTTCCAATTCTTATATCCCTTCAAGAGGAATATGTATGTTCTTCATGCTCATCATGTTCTTCAGACTGCAAAAAAGTTACTAATAATGATGGAAGCTTCAGACTTGGATTTCATGAGATAAACCCATGCCATCCTTGTATAATCATTAGGGATAGTAAAAAATATAAAAAATCTCCTATATATTTAACAGAATACATAAAATTATAAATGTCTTAAAGACAATCATATTTAAAGACATTATACTGGATCACAATTATTATTAATATCGTTATATATATGGCAATGCATTTATTTAATTATTATTTTGATTTTTTATGATTATTCATATACATGTTCCCGTAGAGTTAATGTTGTCATTAATATGGTGAGATGTCAGTGATATAACATTACTCTTGGAGACCCACCTTCAGTCCGGATCCGACACAAATAAAACTGGGTTCATATAAAAACAAAAACTAAACGTACACAAGACTGAAGCAAAATACAAATGGGAATTTGGGAATATAGGGTTTCAATTTCAGAAAAAATCTCTTCAGAAGAAAATCGTCTTATTCGCCTTTTCTTGCTGGATTCGCTCGTCTCGCCGGATATTCATCATAAAATCCTTGTCGGATTCATCAGAAATTCTCTAACTGCACCGATTCAACAAAAATTCCATTGCTCCGTGATTTGACTCATCTCGCTGGAGACCTGTAGGATCCTAGCCTTGCGCACCGCACCGCTATTTTGAATCGAAGACATTCTCGAAGGTGCTCTCTTGCTTTTTTCTGAGTTTTACAATCGTCCTTTTTAGGGTTTTATTGTTTGCTTAGTTTGTGTCATATAATTGTTGTTAGCAAAATTGATGTTGCAATAGCATATAATTGATCTCACTTGAGGTTGGTCTGGGTAGTGTTGGTCTGGGATTTCATTACTTGAGGTTTCTGCATTTTTGTTATGATAATTACTGCCCCTTTTTATTTTTCCCACATTAAGTTTTCTATGATTTCTGGCCATATTAAGTTTTCTATGATTTATGTGATTACGTTTCCATGATTTTTGGTCGTATTAATTCTTTTTTTCAAATTATTTTTAGGATTTGGTATATTAGGGTATTTGGTCTTCAATTCATCATTGTTCTTGTTCATTCTAGTCGATAGTAGCTTATCCTTGCCTGTTGGTAAGTAAATTTATATTGATACTTGCATGTGTGTATTTGTTTGTCAAATGGGACAGAAGCAGGTCATCAAGAAAAGGGAGCGCAAGCCAGTGAAAAATCAGGCGGAGAAGGATTCTAAAAACAAACTCCAAGTAAATGTGAAGAATCAAAAAACTGAGTTAGTGAAGGATCAATCACAGAAGAAAAATAAAAAAAAAATATGATGATTGAAGAAACTGCGAAAGTAGCTGAAACTGCAATCCAAGCAACTGAGCCGTTGAAGAATCTAAAATGACTAGTGAAGGGTCCTAAAAGAGAGAAGCCAAAAAAAAGTTACAATTGACGAAGCTACAAATGAAGTTGAACCTGAAACTCAAGAAGTTGAACCTGTAACTCAAGCAGATGAGCCGATGGAGAATCAGAATCGAGTGGAGAAGGGTAAAAAAAGAAAACTGCTAAAAAAGTTTCAACTGAAGAATCTGCAAAAAAAAAAAACTGAACCGGCCATTGAAGAAGGTGAACCTCTAATCGGATAAACTGAAATTGTAATTGAAGAAGCCGGACTTGCAACTGAAGAAGCTGAGCGGTGAAGAATCAGAATCGACCGACGAAGGGTGAAAAAAGAAAAATATTGCAAAAAAAGAGTACAATTCAAGAAACTTCAAAAGAAGTTGAACATGCAATCGAAGAACCTGAGATGGTGATGAATCAAAAGCAACCGAAGGTATGTGTGAAAAAGAAAATGCAAAAAAAACAATATCTCAAGAAACTGCATAAGCTGCCAAATCTGTAATCGAAGAAACTCTGTCTGCTGATGGAGTTAAGGAAGATGAAAAAAAGAAACAATTAAAGAAATTGAAGGCTCAAAGTACAACTGCGAAGGATCAAGCTGTACCAGTGAAGGATCAAGCTGTACCTGTAAAGGAAGAAATTTTGACCTTATATTTGTCACTTATTGTCTTTTATTTGTCACTTTTGACCTTATTTTTGGTCACTTTTTGACCTATGTTTTTTTGTCACTTATTACCTTTTTTTTTTGTCACTTTTGACCTTATTTTCTATCACTTATTACCTTTTTTCACTATTGACCTTATATTTTTTGTCAAATAAAACTATTTTTTATTTTTGGTTTTCTGCAGAAAGTTTTTATCCAAAAGTAGACCTCAATGCTTGGTCAATGTTGTTTGTGTACTGTCAGCGGAAAGTAAAGATGACATTAAGAAGATTGAATTCGGGGGCTTGTTAAAGATGAAAGCGATGTATAGCTGCCACCGAGGTGTTGGGGTGGTTGGTTAGTAGGTTTAATGGGACGATTCAGATGTTGAACATTGATTCGAACAAGAAGTTTGTTGGACTGTTGATGATATCTTTGATATATTTCTTCTTCCTAGGAATAGTAGGCGTGAAGTGGTGCTTTGCGAAAAAAAATAGAATGCGAAGACTGTGAAGAATATTAAGATAAGGTGTGGGATTGGTGAAGTCTGCTCTATTACATCTTTGAAATTATTATTTTAGATAAGGTCGGAGAACGTGGAGACGATTTCATAAGGTTTTTTATGTTGGTGAGTTTATCGAGTTTTCTTTCACCGACTGCAAATGACAAGGTTGATTTTAATGTTTTAAATTCATTGTTTGACGTGGAGGCGATTCCCAAGCTCCATTGGTGTTTCTTTGTTGTAGATAGGCTTTGTAGATCGGTAACCAAGTTCAATAAAAAAAAAGTAACACACGTAAGCGGGTGCATATTGGTTCTGTAAATTGTTTATATGCTTAGGTTGAAGGGAAAAGTTGAACCATCTTCTCTACCGCTCATTCACCATTGAACACCCGAAAGCATTCGAACAAGAGTTAAAGAAGAGAGATGAGCTGGAGAGTTTTGGACAAGGAGAGTGGGTGGACATCTATCCAATTTTAGAACCTCAAAATGCTATTGATGAAAAACCACGGAACGAGGAAAAAAATGATGGAATCATTGCATAAGATGATGAAAACGGCCACCAATTTATATAATTCAAATTACCGTTGGGCCTGCCTCCAAATAAAGAGATTTAGAAAAATGTAAAAGATGTGATTTTTTATTTTTATAATATTTTATCACTTTTCCTAATATTATTGTCACTTTACATGATATTAGTGTCACTTTTTGTGTTATAAGTGTCACTTCTGCATTTTGAATTATAATCATTACTTTTTCATATTTCTCATTTTTCCCCTTTCAGCATGTGCAAGAGATCTTCCTCTTGCTTAAAAGGGACATGTCTATTGTTTCTGAACACTACATGAAAAGACTGACAGATATGAAGGAGAAAATGTTGGAGTCCCCGATTTTATCTTCACAGTCCACGATCGCAGTTCCATCTTCACAGCCACCGACTCCGGTTCCATCTTCTCTAACCCCAAATCCGGTTCCATCTTTGCAGCCCCCGACTCCGGTTCCATCTTCGCTACCCCCGACTCTAGTTCCATCTCAGTCTCAGAAGATTAATGCTATTGAAGAATTCCTATGGGTGACTGATAAGTTCTGGGCTGATGAAACTGCCCTGCAAATGTGTGATGAGGAGATAACAAAATCCATTTTAATGAGGAATGTTAACGAGGATATCCCCACTTTCCACCTTCTACCACCTGAGCTTCGAACACCGATGTATAAAGATAGGAATGATGTTGATGATGTGGATGGAGGACTGGATGTAGCAAAGAAGTCAGCCAGTGTTAAACAACATAATCAATCTAGTGAAGTGTATGACCCTCTGTCATACGAAGCTTGTATAGTAGGCGAGAAGATTGGTTATCATTCAAGCTTTATGTCCCAAAACAAGAGGCTGATGGTGGATATGGACGTACGGGAGAAGCAAGTCCTTGATATTTGCTTGCTCGATGCGGAGACATTTTTATGATGAAACACAAGTTACTTTTTATCATATTATTTAGAATTATTTTCTTTTTTTTTTGGGGGTATTTTCTCTTTTTTATTGTCATTATTCAAAAGTGATACTTTTGGGAAGTAAATGTGACTCTAATAATTGGAAAAGTGTCAAAAAAATTACACTTTTATTGTTGAATCTTTTTTTATTGATTTCCTCTTTATGAATGATGGTCGCACTATTTCAAAAAAAGAGATGTTATCGTTAAATCAAAAACAGTGGATATTTACTAATGTCATTGATGCATGGGTGTTGGTTCTAAATCATGCACAAGAGGTTGATAACAATTGCAAAAGTATATTCTTGGATACCACACACAGTGTAAGTCTTACACATTAGTGATTTAAATACTTTTGTTTTGTTGTTTTTAAGATTTGGAATTTTACAGTAAAGCATTATTAGTCTTACTACTATAAAGTATTAGTTTTGTTGCTATAAAGTATTAGTTTTATTGTTGTAAGGTATTAGAATTGTTATTGTATTGGTTACACTTGTGTTGGCTTATGTTTGTTTAATTTATAGCTTTACATACAATGATAAACTTCACATCTGGTTTTATTGTTTCATGATTTCTACTAGGGTTTTTCGTCATTTGTATCACAACTTGATTGAAACAACTAGTGGAATATGACTACCCTTGTGAGCACAAAATTTGTGTGGCAACAAACGGAAGTAATTATCCATTTGATGCTTCAATGTTGAAGGTTAAGCAGTTATGGTACTTGGTCCCTCTAAGAGTTGACGTTGTAAAGGATCTTTCAAATGGCTTGCTCTGCAAAAGTTCTCGTTAAATGTGTGTAGTTCTTTGGGATATTGGTTGACATATATGGGTAACACTATATATACAATGAAGGTGCTAGTTTGGATTATTTGTAAGTACCGAATAAAGTCAAGCTCTTTTGGTTGGAGTTGATTGGGGAATACACAATGCCCTAGGACAAAAGAATCACCAAGATCAACTAACGGGTGGATTTCACTGCTCATAGTTGCATTGAACTTAACTCAGATGTAACCTTATTTAAGAACGATATGGTGGAACTGTGTCTTATCCAAAGAGATACCGTTGGCGAGGTATTACTTGCTGGAGCTGCATGCATAAAACTGGAATACAACAACATATTAGTTGAAAGACGTGAGGGATATTAGCAAGAAACTAAATGGAGATGAAGTTATTAAAGTATAATATTTACCATTGTAAATTAGTAAATTTTCAATTATAGGTATCAATATTTTTGTTTTAAAGTATTCGAATTTTACTGTTAAGCAGCTTTCGAATCGTTTTGGTTTAAAGTATGAATTTTTGCTCCATAATATATTAGTTTTTCAAGTGAAGTTTTATTTTACTGCACTGAAGTATATGCTGGTGTAATGTGATTTAGGTAAAATGGTATTTATTTTTGTGTGCAAAATATTATATTTAACTAATATGTTAGTATTTAACCATAGGACAATTTGAAGCATTTGTTGATTATACAAATTAACAAGATGCGCAAAAGTATTATTTTAGTCCACCAAAGTGTCATTTTTTGTATGCAAAAGTATAAGCATTTTCTATTTCTTCTTGATGGTGTATGCACGGGTATTAGTTTTTAGTCATTATGTTTTTCTCAGTTGTCACCTTCTCGATGTATTCTCTTATATACCTCTTATAGAAAAAAAGTTATTAAAAGTTTCTTTTTCCAAATTTATACAATCTAGCATAAACTTATACGTTTTCCATGGAAACTGGTACTTTAAAATAGAAAGATCGTTACCATTCAAAACCTACTAATACTTTCTAGTGAAAAGTTGCTACTCTTTAATAGAGGACTCAATACTTTAAAATAAAAAAATCAATACATTGTTAGGTTATTGGTATTTGTAATTAATTGTTGCAATTTTGTATGAATTTGGTATGGATTGTACTGTAATTTCCGAGAAGAAGAAGAGGGAGAAATGGGAGAAAAAGAGAAATTGGTAGGTAGGAAATGTTGTAATAATCTTCCTTGCTCAACATGCGTGTTCTCACCTTATTTATAAATATAGGGGGGACCATTTACATAATATGCCCTAATGCAACAAATTAAACAACAAATTAAAATAGCCCATTATTATAGGTTCCATAAATATATGGTAAGCCCAAATTAGCAGCCCATTTATCAATTAAAACTGGGTCCTTCACTTCTCAGCCCACGACTGCACAGCCCGGCGCCCGTGACCCGATCCGTTTCCTTTGTCCCCTTAATCCGCCCCGTGTTCAATGGTTCTCCCAAAACGTCCAAAGTCCCATCTTTATCCCAATTCGTTTCCTCTTCTTCGCCAAATTCACCAATTCCGGCCGAATTAGGGTTAGCAACCATAACAATACTTCCCCGATTTTCAGATCCTTGACCGCAAGGATCTAAAGTTGGAAACTTTTTAGCTACCCATTTCGTATCCTCCCAGGAAGCCAATCCCATTAGGGTTTCCCCATTCAATTAACAATTGTTCAATTTCTTCCCCTTTCCTGATTATGCATCGCTGTTCTAGCACCTAGTGGGGAGCAATTTTGAAAGCTCTGTCTGCATCAATCTCCGGCAGCCCTTTGAGAGGTAAAACTTCTGACTTTAGCTTTCCCTTCAACAAGGATACATGAAATACTGGGTGTATCTTTGAGCCAGCTGGTAATTCTAATTTATATGCCCCCTTTCCAGTTTTCTGAATCACAGGGTAAGGCCCAAAATACCTGGAGGACAACTTCAAATTCTTGCGGAGGTGCAGGGAGTTCTGTTTATAAGGCTTCAATTTGAGGTAAACCTGATCCCTTACTTCAAAAGCCCTCTTTGTTATTGACTTGTCTGCATTGGTTTTCATGCGGTTCTGGGCATGCATGAAGTTTTCCTTTATCAATTTAAGCATGGTCTGTCTCTGTAGCATAAGGTCCTTAGCTTCTCCATTCATTGCATCTATGTAGGGTCCAGTAGACAGTAGGGGTGGTGTGTAGCCATATAGGTCTTGGAAGGGGGTCATTCCAGGCCTGTGTGGTAATTGGTGTTGTACCAATGTTCAACAAGTGATAGCCATTTAATCCATTGCCTAGGTGCAGTACTGGTCAGGCATCTCAAGTAGTTCTCTAGGCACTGATTCAGCCTTTCAGTTTGCCCATCTGTCCGAGGGTGGCAGGCTGAGAATAGGTTGAGCTGAACTCCTAGCAACTTGAATAGGTCCTTCGAAAATGTACTAGTAAAAATCTTGTCCCTATCTGATATAATACTCACTGGTAGGCCATGCAACTTGTAGATAGTGTCTAGGAACACCTTAGCTATAGACTGAGCAGTGTAAGGGTGTGAGAGAGCTAAGAAGTGCCCATATTTGGTAAACCTATCAACTATCACACAAATTACATCTTTACCCCTGACCTTGGTAGCCCTTCTATGAAATCCATTGAGATGTGGGCCCATGCCTGCTCTGGGATGGGCAAGGGCTCTAGAAATCCAGGATGGCCATCATGATCTGGCTTATTCCTCATACACATATCACAAAACTACACCATTTTAATCACATCACCCTTCATTTATGGCCAGAAGAAAACACTCTTCAACCTCATATATGTCCCATTTATCCCAGAGTGACCACCATAAGCTGATTCATGCATCACTGATAGTATGTGTTTCCTCACTGTGTCATCCTGCCCAACCATTAGCCTGCCCTTATACCTGATAATTCCCCCATTGATTGTGTACTCAGGAAAAAGGGTAGGGTTTATACTCTTGCTAGCCAAAATTTTGTTACAGAATGGATCCTTGGCATAGGTACCCACCCTGGAACCACAAGGCTAATAGCCTCACAACAATCCATATCCTCACCCCTCCTTGATAGTGCACCTGCTGCTCTGTTCTCAACCCCTTTCTTGTACTGTATTTCATATTCAAGTCCTAGAAGCTTGGTGATCCACCTCTGCTGCATAGGGGACATAACTCTCTGATCCAACAGTTTTTTTAAGGCCTGTTGATCAGTCCTGATAATAAACCTATGGCCCTGCAAATAGTACCTCCACCTCTGAATAGCCATTAGGACAGCTAGGAACTCTCTTTCATATACAGACAAGCCCTGACTCCTTGGACAGAGAGTTTTACTCATGTATGCAGTGGGCTCTCCTTGTTGCATTAACACATCGCCCACTCCATACCCACTGGCATCAGTTTCTAGGGTAAATGGTTGAGTGTAGTCAGGTAGAGCCAGGACAAGTGTAGTGCTCATGGCCTTCTTAAGTTGCTGGAAAGCCTTCTCAGCTTCAGTTCCCCAATTAAGCTGATTTTTCTTCAGCAAGTTGGTGAGAGGCTTGCAAATAACCCCATAACCCTTGACAAACCTTCTGTAGTAACCAGTCAGCCCCAAGAAACTCCTCAGTTGCTTAACAGTGTTAGGTTTAGGCCAATTGACCATACATTCTACCTTTTGAGGATTTTTGGACGCTCCTTCTGCAGATATGATATGCCCTAGGTATTCAATCTGCTATTCACCAAACTGGCACTTGCTTCTCTTAGCAAATAATGTATTCTCCCTCAATAGGGCCAGTACTACTTCAAGGTGCTTCAAGTGTGCTTCCTTTTCCTTGCTATATATCAGTATATCATCAAAGAAAACTAAGACATATTTCCTCAGACAGCCCTTAAAAACCTGATTCATTAGTGACTGAAAAGTAGCAGGGGCATTACACAATCCAAATGGCATCACTAGAAATTCAAAGTGACCATGATGTGTACTGAATGCTGTGAGGTATCTGTGTTCAGGCTTCATCGGAATTTGGAAATACCCTGACCTCAAATCTATTTTAGAAAAGTATTTAGCACCAGCCAGTTCATCCAGCAGCTCTTCAACGATGGGAATAGGGTAATCATGTTTCACTGTCAGTTCATTAAGGTACCTGTAGTCTACACACATCCTCCAGGTTGCATTTTTTTTCTTTACCAAAAGTACAGGTGAGTCAAATGGGCTCTTGCTATTTTGAATAATCCCTGAATCTAATAACTCTTGCGCAATCCTTTCTATTTCATCCTTATGATTGTGTGATGTCCTGTAGGGGTGTTGATGTTTAGGCACACTCTCTGGTTTAAGAATTATTTGGTGCTCCACACCTCTGCCAGGTGGAATTTCTTCAGGGTCCCCAAATACATCCTCATACTTTCCCAGTAAGTCATGTAACTCCTTATCCTCCTTAAGATCAGGTTTGAAGGGGTGCAGCAAATACACTCTTTCCACTTGCTCTTCAAATTCATCATGTAGCAACTGAAATAGGGAGTGCTTTGTGATAATTTGGCACTGGTGTGTGTCAGTTAGGGCCTTCAATCTGGTCCTCCTTCCTCCAAGGTTCACAGTGACTGACATGTCATCATAATCTAACTCAATAGGAGTATTCTCCTTAAGCCAATCACCTCCAAGTATAAGATCACATCCTTCATGTTTTAGGAGCCTTAAAGGGTATTTGAACCTATAGTTCTGCATTGTCCAAGTAAACCCCACTGCTTGTTGGGAGCTCAACACCTTCTGTCCATTGGCCACCTTACCATAATGGGTTTGGTGGGCCCCAATTCACACCCTAACACTCTGGCAGTGTCTTCTTTAATAAATCTCAGTGTACTACCTGAGTCCAACAGCACATGAAGTTGTTTGTCTCCACAGTACCCTACAAACCTCATGGTTGTGGGGCCATTCCCTCCCACAATGGAGTTAAGTGACATTTGCACTTCTTCAACAAGGTCCATTTCTTGCTCAGGTTCTTCACTGATAGGGTTAGAATTCAGGTAGGCCAGTTCTTCTTCCTCAATCATCATCACGTAATTAATCCTGTGCTTGCACCTGTGTCCCACTACAAATTTCTCATCACAATTATAGCAGAGCCATTTCTCTCTTCTTGCTGCCATCTCAGCTGATGAAAGTAACTTAGGAGGGGTCTTTGCTTGGGTAGGAGGGGTCTGTCTGTAAACATTGGAATTATTGGGCACCATGACTCTCTGATTGGGGTAAGGGGCATGAGGAGAATTCTTGTTAGGTCCCTTAACTCTCTTTGTGATTGCTTCTAAGGTCATCAACTGTTTGCTTCCCAGTCTTATGGTTTTTTGTACGGTTTTAGGTTCAAACATGTTCACAAAGGCCTGTAATTCCTCATTCAGGCCACTAATGAAACTTGCTATAAAATACTCCTCAGTATATCCTCTCTGGTTTAGCATCAGCATACAAGCTCTTAGTTCTTCAAACTTCTCCACATAATCACCATATGAACCCCCTTGTTTCAGCTTGTTAAACTCTCCAATGATCTTAGTTTCCTTCAATTCATCAAATTTAGCAGAAACCACCTCTGCCATGTGAGATCAGTGTCCCCTGAATTGAAATTTTGAAACCACTGAGCAGCCTTACCTTCAAAGTGCAAGGTGGCTAGAGTTACCTTTTGTGTTTCTGGGATGTTGGGTATTAATTTAAAATACCCATTGCATTTGAGTATCCCGCTCCTAGGGTTTAATCCATCAAACCTGAGGAAATCAATTTTGGGCAAGGGGCTGATTATCTGGGGGGTTTGTTGTTCTGTAATTATCCTGTTTCTTGCTGTCTGTGATCTTCACTGACTGCCCTCATGGAGAGGGTTAGAGAAAGGGGATCCCAGAATGGATTCATCATCAGCTGTTGCTTTTCCCTTGTTCACATTGAGGAGCTGCAATTGCATAGTTGCTAGGGTTTGTGTGAGGTGATCTAGCCTGTCCATAAACCATATTTTGAACTCCTGCATCTCAGCTTTAATATCATGATATTGCTCCTATGTTTCTTGCTCCTTTGCTGTTCTCTTCAGATTTTCAGATTGTAAGTTGATCTCTAATTTCTTTTGCATCTCTTGCAGGTCTTTCGGTCTAATACCATCAGCCGTGGCCAAGAAATGATGGGCTCTAGATACCAAATGTTAAGTTATTGGTATTTGTAATTAATTGTTGCAATTTTGTATGGATTTGGTGTGGATTGTACTGTAATTTCTGAGAAGAAGAAGAGGGGGAAATGGGAGAAAAAGAGAGAATTTGGTAGGTAGGAAATGTTGTAATAATCTTCCTTGCCCAACATGCATGTTCTCACTCTATTTATAAACATAGGGGGGACCATTTACATAATATGCCCTAATGCAACAAATTAAACAACAAATTAAAATAGCCCATTATTATAGGTTCCTTAAATAAATGGTAAGCCCAAATTAGCAGCCCATTTATCAATTAAAACTGGGTCCTTCACTTCTCGACCCACGACTGCACAGCCCGGCGCCCGTGACCCGATCCGTTTCCTTTGTCCCCTTAATCCGCCCCGTGTTCAATGGTTCTCCCAAAACGTCCAAAGTCCCACCTTTATCCCAATTTGTTGCCTCTTCTTCCCCTTCTTCGCCAAATTCACCAACTCCGGCCGAATTAGGGTTAGCAACCATAACATACATTTCATCAACACCTACTTACCAAAGCATATTAATACTCCACAATACAAAATCTAATACTTCGCAGCACAAATGTCAATACTTCACAATATAAAACCCAATATATTTCATGAAAACACAGTAATACTTCCAAATAAAAATAATAATACTCTCCAGTGCCAAAACATCACAATAGAAACTCAATACAGTAGAAACTAATACATGCATATAATAAAATCAATACATTTCAACTAAAAAACTTGTACTTTTAATAATTATAATAAAACTAATACTTTTATAGTACTATCCAAACATACTAGTGCAATACATATATGAAGACCAATGAATAATTTTAAAATCATAAAGTCTACACAAATTTATTTTTGTAAGGTGTACAATCAATACAAGTTAAAAATGAATAACCCAAGTAAGAGGAGGTGATAAGTGGTTATAGTTTATCACATCTCGGACTTTTTCACCAACAATTTTCAAATTATTAGACTTGATAATTTCGATGGATTCCAGGTTTATCAAAGCACCACCAACTAAAAAACCATCAACATCGAGTTCCTTACAGTTGCCACCATTCAAGGATCATCCATAGATTATCCTGGTTGAAGTAGTAACTTGAGGTTGGCATTTACATGTAGCTGCTTACTCAATTCAATGTGTATTTTCTTGAGCATGTGCAAAGTTTTTCTCTTCCCAGTTCTAATAGCCAAGATAAACTCACAAGCCATCAAAAGATTTGTCCATTAGTTTATGGTGAAACAACATCCATAGTTGATCTTATTTCTAAATGTTCAAGAGTCTCACCAACATAAACAATTAACTTCAAGCCTAAGTGTTTCGCCCAGAAAATACTAACCCAGGAGATCACTTGCTCTTCTCCTTTAAGTTAAACTGACCTGCTTCACGAAACCAAGTTAGAAAGGACTACCGGGGGAATTTCGATGGAATCCTCTTCGCTGCTTAAGTCGGTAGCATTTTAATATCGGAACAAGAAAGGTGAATATCAGAATGTCATACATCTACCACTCTTTGGGACAAGATTTTGCCACGTCATCGATCCGCATGAGTGGTCGAAATTGAGTAATTGTACTAAGAACCAAATTGCACCTAATCTAACACATTTTACGGTGGTTCACAAACAACCGTCGTAGAATGTGTGAGTTCTACGGCAATTGTTTGTGAACCACCGTTAAAATCAGCTGGCCACCAATTTTTACGTCAGTTCAAAATCAACCGTCGTAGAATATTTGGGTTTTTACGGCGGTTGTTTGTGAACCGACCTTAAAATCAGCTGGCCTCCAGTTTTTACGTCGATTTTCAAATAATCGCCGTAGAATGTGTGCGTTTTAATGGCGGTTTTCTTAAAACCATCGTAGAACGTAGAAATCTACGGCGGTTTTAAGAGAACCGTCGTTAACTGATGGATTTAACATCGGTTTTCTGGAAAACCACCGTAAAAATATATTTAACGGCGGTTTTCCAAAACCGCCTTTAATTAACAGCCTTAAAAAGCTATTTCTGTAGTAGTGAGAGATCCCGGAAACAGGCTCGTGAATCTTGGGCCGTTACTTTGGTTAACCTGATCAGGATATCCTCCTTTGGGCGACCAAAACTTAGTTAGGCTCAGTCATCAATTTGCACATTCCTGACTTGATCACGACAAAGCCTTGCTCAGGAACTGAGATCAGGCCAAAACAAGCCCTGCCGAGCTGTAAGTTTATCTCTCCATGTCTTCTCTCCCTTCATGAGCCAAAGGCTCAGATCATCCCAACCTTCTCTAACCGAGCTGTTTTTAATTCCTGGGACTCGTAATCTCCTCAGGTCAGGTATGATTAGGACGTACCACTGAGCAAGTGCATATGAAATTCCTCTATATAAATTTGGGATTATAAATTCATGGTTAATTAAATCAAAAAATTTACAAACACAAACTAAAGCAACCCGCTTTTTAATTATAACATATTTTATTTGGTAAATAAGTATAATATAAAATACTTATCTATAAACTAAATTATACTTTATCAATCAATCAAGATATGAAAACTTTGTATGGAATAAGTTGAATCTGTATCGTATTTAGTTGTTCCCCTTCTAGACTTGTTGACATGATGATATAATCACATCAAAAAAACAGACCTCATTTTCCACTCAGAATCAGAATATAGAAGATCTAACATTCATTCATTTAACACAAAGCACCAATTAAAGTTGAGCTACATGAACTTAAACCTATGTTAAAATGCACAAAATCTTACAACTCACAACTAGAAGATGGTGGAGGAAAAATATATACAACATAAAATATCACATTAGACAAAAAAATCAAATTGTAACCAATCATTCCACTAATTCTTTGTTTCCTAGAGATATAAATAACGAGAAATACACAGTATCTTACAACTCATGACTAGAAAGATGATGATAMAAAATACACATAGAAAGGACATAAAATTGCAACCAGATTTCTCACTTATTCTTCGCTTCATAAAGATTCAAATGACGAAAAATAAGAGTATCATCACCTCGACGCAGTGATGAGAGAAATGACTAGAACTCAAGATTGAATAGTATTCATCAATATTGGTAGTGAGTTCCTCGACACCAGCAACATAATTGGGAGGGGTAGTGGAATTGGGCTTGGTAGAATCAATAATTAGGAGTAAGCGAGAGAACTCAGATGCCAGTCGATCAAGTGCCCAAGAATTGAGGAATGGATTTGAATTGATAGATAAGAATATTATTTGTATTTTTTATGTGTGACACAAGAAAAAAAGAATTGACATTTTTCTTATAGGTAATATTACTTTTCATTGTTCAATGGATATCGATGAGAAAATAAGAGATTCTGAGAAGGCGGTGTCGCGAGACAAGATGGTGGTGTTTGCGGCACTGGTGGATCGAAGAGAGTAAAGTGGAGAGAGGGATAGAGAGAGAGAGAGAATGAAAATAAATATAGAAATTTCAATATTACGTTTGGGTATCAGGTAGTGGGTAGAGGAAGGGAATTTGTCGGCCTAAGAAGTTATGGCCCTTTAATATGGTCTAACACAAGCGTTTGCCATTAAATATTTATCTATTTTTTGTATCACTCTCTTCTCGAATAATCCTAGGTACAAAGTTTTGTAGCTCAAAGAATTACTGAACCACCAAACCTCTCGCCTCAATCATGTACCCAAGTATTTCTTTTCCCCAAAAACACATACCTCCAATGATACACCTCCCATTAGAGTGCACTTATGAATGCCTTTTTTAGAGTTTACACTAGTACAAAAACAGGATTCAAGAATAGGGATTTAAGAATGCCTCAGGAGGCGGCGTTCTTAAATGTCAGGCGGTGGTATTTTTGTAATAAAAGTGTCACATACGAGAACGTCTTTTTCAAAGACGTTTTGGTATACTGGATATCCAGAACGTCGTTAAGAAGACGTTCTTGTATTTTAGATATCCAGAACGTCATTAAAAATGACGTTCTCGTATGTTAAATATCAAAAACGTCTTTAAAAATGACGTTCTCGTATGTTAAATATCGAAAATGTCTTTAAAAAAGATGTTCTCAAATGTTGTACTATTAAGAACGCCTCTCTCAAGGACGTTTTGGATTAAAATTTATCTTTAATTAATTAATATACAAAATTTATTTCATCCCTTTCACTCCCCCGCTTGCCCGCTCCTCCGAAAGAAACCCTCATCCCTTCAATCGAAAACCTTCTTCTTCCCATATTCCACCACCACCACCACCACCACACTCCGCCGGTGCCGCACTCAAACCTTAGCCACCACTACTCTGATCAAGCACGAGCCCAAGGATAACACGTTCTCCTGAGCAGCACTTCGCTAGGGTTTGACGGCTGGCCTCCCCTGCTGGAGCACCAGCTCTAGCGCCTTCCACCTTGGAATCCCAAAGGCGACACCACCACCACCTCCGCGGACGCAACTGCAGGATTCTCGTTCAAGCCCGCTGCACCTGAAATAATTTTGAATCTAAAGGTAAATGTGGTTAACACTTAGGATGTCAAAATTAATGTTGTAAATGATGATTTGGATGGTGTTGTGGATGATTAGGAGGATGGGTCTGATAGTGGGGACTCAGAGGAGTCCATGATTATTTGCAGCTTACTAATATTTCGAAGCATTCTACTGGTGTGGGCAAGGTGCTTGATAAAATACTTGAACCAATGGAAGATGATGAATAGTGCAATTCAAATATTGTAATCAAAGATGATATCATCATTAATTAATTTTCTTATTCAATATGTTTTAATTAATTAATTTTCTTATGCCCATCTTATTTAGATGTCTGTTTAAGATTAGATGAACTTGCCTTAAAGACCATTTATTATTGTCTTTCCTATTTCTTAGCCGACATGCTTTCTACTGACTTTATTAATTATGTGATTCAAATTATTTTTCTTACCGGGAATATATTGGTTAATACATTTGGAACTGGCTATTTAAGCTTAAGCCAACCATTTATCTGTCAGGTCAAGGCTGAGGTTTCTCCATTGGAGGAGTTTAAAGCAAGCAAAATGAAGGAGCTTGATTTGAAAAAGAAGGCTGAGCTAGAAGATGTTTGTAGGAAGACACATTTAAGTCCAGGATCTGATAGTTCTATTAATATAGCCATAGATGATGTCGAATCTGGTATTTCAATATATATGTGTTGAAACTTGAATATAATGACCATTTTTTTTCCTTTCAGTTCTTCATTCCGATTTTTATGTTTTTATTATTAATGTAAGGTGTTGTTGATAGCTCTTTTGTGCTTTGAAAAAATTGAGCTCCAAATATCTAAAGTCAAAGAGGAGGCTCTCAGCAGGAAAGATATCCTTGAAAAGGTTGAGAAGTGGATGGCTGCATGTGACAAAGAGAGCTGGCTCAAGGAGTATAATAGGGTTTGAATTTTATACAATTTTTGTTATTATTGGTTACATCCTGAGTTATAAATACATATTTGTAAAGTTGCTATCCTTTTTAGGACGAAAATCGATATAATGATGGTAGAAACGCTCATCTTACTCTGAAATGTGCTGAAAAGGCTCGTGCATTAGTCAACAAACTTCCTGGTATGGTTGAATTTTATGTCCCCATTTTTTTTATTTTTATAACTACAGCTGTAACCATTGGAATTATGTTTCTTTTCTGGAATAGCAATGGTGGATACATTGACTTCAAAGGCCACAGCATGGGAAAATGAGAGAGGAGTTCATTTTACTTATGATGGTGTAAGTGCTATTCTCGACTCTCTCTCTCTCTCTCTCTCTCTCTCTCTCATGTTAGTAACAGAATTTAACTGTGCTTTGAATCATCGATTCCAGTTCCATCTACTTTCTATGCTTGAAGACTACATCGTTTTGGGGGAAGAGAAAGAACAAGAGCGCAAAAGGCAGAGGGTAAAGAAAAAAACAAAAAAAAACTATAATGTCTTGGGATTTCTTGCTAAAAGCATCACTGTCAACATTATAATATGCTCTTTGTCTCTGAATTTGTGTTCGTGTTGGTTAATTTAAATCATCAGGACCAGAAGAAACTTCAGGGACAATTGCAAACAGAGCACGAGGCTCTTTATGGCTCAAAGCCAAGCCCAATGAAGAACCCAAGTGCGAAGAAAGGTCTTAAACTGTCATGTGGTGGTGCAAGCAATAGAAGATTATCTCCTGGTGGGCCCATTCTTCAGACTTCTAAGCCCGACTTTCTTTCTTCGTCAAAGGCTACTCCTAATACGCGTAATGCCAAAAAGAGCGAACGCACAAATCCGGACTGTCTTAGAGATGACGGATTTGCAGCTCTCTCTAATGGTAACTTTTTCTCCGCCTTTTCTCCGACCTACATCCCCCCGGAAAACTGACTATCAATTTGTAAGCGTACAAACGCCCTTGTTTTGTATCACGTAGATATTCTACTACGCCCCAAAGATGTCGGAAATTTGGAAAGGGCAGAAGCTTCTATCGAGGGCTGAGTTTCACGTCGGCGCCCATATCACCAAGTTTTGCGTCTGCAATTACTGCCCACATCCGCTGATCGAATCCAGGCTCTGATAAGACGAACCGATTTGGTTTGCTTTTCGGAACCCTTGACGGTAGCATAGGCTGTATTGCGCCTCTCTAAGAACTTACTTTTCATCGGCTTCAGTCATTGCAGAAAAAGCTCATCGATGTCGTTGCCCATGTCGCTGGGCTGAATCCGAGATCCTTTCAACATTTCAGTTTGAATGGAAAGGCTCATCGGCCTAGTCCTGATAGCATCGTTGACTGTGAGCTGCTTTCAGAGTACGTATGCTTATTCATGATAATTACTAAATTACCCGAGGTTTAGCCTGATCACAAAAATAAAATGTTCCCTCTCGTATCGAATAAAAGGATAATTAAAAATACCACTCATGAGGTTTAGCTTAGAAATTGCACCTGTCGAGAAGGTATTTGTAATTTTAAAACAAAGTTGGATTTTTTTTGTGTGTAATTATGTGAAATCTTAGGTAGTGATTGGATGCCAAAAAAAATAAAAGAAAGTTTTCACCCTGAAATGTTATTGTCTACCAAATTTTTCAGAAAATACATTATTCACTCGTTCTCTTTTTTTTTTCCTTCCTACCAATCACCTCTACATACTCTTCTCAAAAGAACAAATTGTTTTTGCTTTTTTTTTTACTACCAATCATTATTTTGCTATTTTTATATCATATCGACTTTTATCATTACATTTTCCTCTCAACGTGGTTAGAGAATGATGTTGTTGTGTTTCCATGGTTAACAATTAAATTGCAGTCGAAGCTTCCGAAATTGCATTAGTGGTAATGACATAGATTCTTCACAGGCATACTCTCCCATTTCTAAGAAATGCATTGCTATTTTTCATTTGTGCAGAAAACTTTCACATTTGAAGTCAGGGATTCGTCCACCGAAGGATTTCTCCTATGGTTTAAGAATTAATGCTGATCCTAATGCTATAGGAATTGCGAAGCAAAGTAATTATGAATTAGTTAGTTATAATTTCAGTGCATGTGGAACTTCATACTTGAAATTAACAGGATAATCACATCATTGACTGGTATTTATTGCATAGCAGATGAAATTAACTGTATAATCCCTTTGTCGTTAAGTTGTCATTTTCTATTTAGTTCTTGTTAACTTTTGCACCATTCTAGAATTTGTTAACTCAAGTATGTATTGACATCTTAAGGTGATTGTGTATTGTTGTGATTAATGACATGTGTTGTTTGATCTTGGAATTATATAAATGACATGTGTTTTATGATTTAAATAGGTAATAAAATTGTAACATATATGAGCAGGCTTGGAAAAGGAAATATAAATATAAATCTGGAATGAAATTCCAGAAATGTAAAAATCTAGAACGGTTATCAAAAAACCGTTCTAGAAAATAAAGATTCTAGAACGCCTGTTTTTGGAGACTTTCTGGAAAGAATATTTTCGAGAACGCCTGTTTTTCGCGACGTTCTCGAAAGTCTACTTTCCAGAACGTCCCTTTTTCAGGCGTTCTCGAAAGTATACTTTCCACAACGCCTGTTTTTGAAGACGTTCTCGAAAGCATACTTTCCAGAATGCCTGTTTTTGGAGACGTTCTGGAAAGTATACTTTCCAGAACGTCTGTTTTAGAGACGTTCTCGAAAATACATTTTCCAGAACGCCTATTTTTCCATCCGTTCTGGAAAATATACTTTCAAGAACGCCTCGAAATATAGGCGTTCTGGAAAGTATACTTTCGAGAACGTCTTAAAAATGGACGTTCTGGAAAGTACTTTCCAGAGCTGCAAAACTGACTTTCTAGAACGGCTGAAAATTTTTTAAGAACGTCTCTGAAAAACCGTTCTTGAAAGTCTGACAATCAAGAATGCCCTGCTGAGGCGTTCTTGATTGTCAGACTTTCAAGAACAGCTCCATACAGAACGCCTCAGCAGGGCGTTCTTAATCTGCAGAAACAGGCATTCTTAAAAACTTTTTTTGCACTAGTGTTATGTAAACACTTTCATAATCTAAAGCCTACTTTGATGGCAAGTTTCACTCTCATACGTTAAGATTAGGTTTGTGATCCAAACTTTCGGTGCTACTCACATCCCAAAATGAAAGGAAGTTACTAAATAGAGGTTGCCTAACCGGTTCAAGATCCCACACCAAAACTTTTTCTTTCAATGGGTCTTATAGCTTGCAAATGTAACCATAATAATTTGATTCGCCAAGAGAGAAAGTGGATACTAGATAAAATTTAAAAATATTAATTACAAAACTACACGTAAGTTTTGTTTAATTTCTTTGTATAAAAAAGTCAATTATCTTTTAAAATTAAAAAACTTCTCCATTTATTGTTTTTAACAAATTATACCCTAGTTGTAGTTGTTAGGGGCAAAACTGCAAAATAGCCCCAATTATATAAGGGTAACAATCTTGTCAATTCGAACTAAAAGATCATCTGTTAGTCTTAAATTTTATACCAATACATTATAATACAAAAACTAATGTACATAGTTAAACAATTTTTATAAGTCTGAAAAATTTTGGGGTCAAAATATTTTCCAGGTCCTACCCCAAAATTATAGAACCTGGAAAATATTTTATAGAAGAAAATATTTTGGGGTAGGACCTGGAAAAAATTTTATAGAAGAAATTAATTTACATGTGAAAAGAAAATATTTTAAGATAAATCTAGAAAACTATTTTATAATATCTGAAATTATTTTAAATATTAAAAAACCTTTTAAAATATAAATCATATTTTTTTGGTAGATATTTTCCCATATTTAGTTTTATTTTAAATATAAATATTTCATAAAATTTCAAGAAAATTATAAATAGGTTTTCCAAATTTTTGTTTTTGATTTTATGTTTTACCTTCTTCTGCCATATTTTTAAAAAAAATGGATTTTTAACATACTTTTCCAGGTTTTGTTTTAATATTATATTTTAACAATACTTTTTTGGCATTTTTAAAATAATCACAGGTTTTATAATATATTTTCCCTCTTTTTCAATTTAATATTTTAATTAATTTTCTAAAACAAGTTTAGATTTTTAAAACAAAGTTCTACTTTTTAATATTTTTTTCATTCATTATTATTTTTGCCATGTTAGCATTAACTAGATCAAAATTAGTCCAAGTTATCAATTTTCATTAGAAAATGAAATAACCCGACAAACATTTCTTTGCCACCAACTATATTTAGTGGTATTAAACTGCCACACCACCCCCTGTGTTACATCACATTATTCGATGGACCCAGTTACACCTTACAGACCCGGTCCCACACCCAACTCACATGCGCGACTCCGATAATTTCACGCGCACCAAGAAAAATATGCTCCAACTCCAGCTTCATCCTAACAAATTGAGAAATTTTGTCTCTCAGTTTCATCTTAACAAATCGTAAGTCACTATACTGCAATTCGCCATCCCAGCTAGTTCTCCAGTAAACAATTCACCGTCAATTCTCCAGCTCCGGGCGATCCCGACCAAGTCAAAATACTAATTGGAGCAGCAATTCTCCAGCTCCTACCCCAAACTTATCTGTTAATTCTCCATCAATTGGAGTGAAAATTCTCGTTGAATTGAGCGACACTCTCTGTCGATTGGAGCTAAATATATCTAATGAGCTCAGGTCTCCTTCGATTGCAATGGACTAAAATCGCTTTCAAGGTAAACTATTTTGAGTTTGTTTAATTTTTGTATTCAATTAGATTGTGCAATTTATATTTTTGATTTTTTTAATTATGCATCATAACTCATCATAACTATTGTTACGTATAATTATAAATTACTTACCTATGGCTCATAATAACAATACTTTATGAACTCTAAATCACGTAATAAAATCAATGTAAATGATAGTATCGCATAAATCATATAAACTAATATAGCGTGTATGAACTCTATTGGCCATTGAGTAGTGTGTGGCTTGGGTATTAAATCCTCCCTTCCTAATAAATATCTCGTCCTCGAAATTTGCTTACCTAAAAAATTCTGGATACTTAGCTCTCATTTCATCCTCTCTTTCCCATGTTGCTTCTTTTATTGACTGGTTTCTCCATAACACTTTCACCAATAGAATTTATTTATTTCTAGATTATTTTACCTCTCGTAGTAAGATTGTACAGGTAACTTCTTATAGCCTAAGTCTGCTTTCAGCTCCATAGCGTTGCTCTTCAAAATGTGGGATGGGTTTGCAACATACTTCTCCAGCTCAGAAACATGAAAAATATTATGTATTTGTGACATTGAATTAGGTGAGTTGAGTTGATAGGCAACGTCACAAGTCTTCTTTGTAATTAGAAATGGGCTGACATATCTTGGATTAAGCTTCCCTCTCTTGTTAAATCGTATAACACCTTTCATTGGAGATATCTTTATAAACACTTGATCACTTATTGCGAACTCCAGTGGCCTTCTCCTTTTGTCTGCATAGCTCTTCTATCGACTCTGGGAAGTTTTCATTATTTCTCGTATTAGTGAAACAGTTTCTGCCATTTCTCGGATCATGTCTGGACCTAAAAAATTTCTTTCACCTACTTTGTCCCAATGCACTTGAGATCGACACCTCCGAACGTATAACGCTTCATAAGGCACCATTCCTATAGAAGACTGATGACTGTTATTGTAAGAGAACTCTATTAGTGGTAAAAACTTGCTCAATTAGCCTTGCAAGTATAATACACATGCTCTAAGAATGTCCTCAATGTTTGTATTGTTCGTTCTGATTGCTCATTGGTCTGTGGATGATATGAAGTACTGGATGATATGTAAATCTGAGCATAACGATCCATCGAATAGGTAGAGAAAATAGGTAGAAAATGAGAAGATTTAGTTAATCAATCTAAAATAACCTAGATAGCATTGTGGCCTTTAACCGTCTTTGGTAATCCCGTCATAAAATTCAAAGTGATACTTCACATTTCCATTCTGGTATAAACAAAGGTTGCAGTGTTTCTTCCGATCTTTGATGTTCTGCTTTTATCTGTTGGCACGTCAAACAATGATCTACATATTGGGCGATATCTCTTTTCATACCTGGTCACCAGAAATGTATCTTCAAGTCTTTATACATCTTAGTAGATCCTGGATGTACAGCATATGGTGTTGAATGAGATTCTTCCATAAGATCTTCATGATCACTCCCCGCCTTTGGCAAACATAACCGACCTTCGAATTGAATTGCACCATATTTGGATAGTTGGAAGTCAGATGATGTTCCTGGAGTAACTTCCTTCTATACTTTGACTAGATATTCATCAGTGTGTTGTTCCTGTTAGATTCTATCGATTGGGGTAGGTCAAAAAGTCAAAGCTGCTAGTTTTGCCTCCATTAATCCTTGTTGGATAACTTCAACATTCGTCCTATATAATTCAAGCAAATCTCGCTTCTGAATTGACGTATTTACTGCATTTTGTTGCATTGACTTTCTGCTTAATGCATCAACTACGACGTTGGCCTTACCTGGATGGTAGTTGATAATGCAATTGTAATCCTTCACAAGTTCCAACCACCTTCGTTGTCTCATATTGAGCTTTTTTTTTATGTGAAAAGGTATTCAAACTCTCATGATCAGTGTAAATCTCACAACATTCTCCATATAGGCAATGTCTCTTAATCTTAAGCGCAAAAACTACTGCTGCAAGCTCCAAATCATGTGTACGGTAGTTCTTTTCATAATCCTCCAATTGCCTAGATGCATATGCTATTACCCTTCCATTCTGCATCAGCACACAACCCAAACCATTCTTAGACACATTACTGTAGACTATAAAACCTCTTGTACCACTACAAGAAATCTGACGTTTAGTGATGATTTTTTTTTCCACGCATAAAAAGTCGTCATAGTATGTTAATTAATAGTGACGTTTTTTAATTTCGTCATAGAATAACACCCTTCTATGACAACATTTATTATTGTCACAATTGTTTACCGATTTCGTCACGAATACTTTTATTTGATGACGTTTAAATGAATTTTGTCACAATTTTGGGATGACAAAAAAAAAAGGTTCGGAAAACCCTTTTTATGACAAACATATAATAAAATGTGACGAGATTTGGGTGTCACTATAAGTTTCTAGTTGTGACGGAATCATTTTTGTCACTAATGTTCCCTTGAAGAATGGTGACGATATTTGTTGTCGCAACAAGTTTATTTTCATGACAATGCTACAATTTGTCATAAGTTCTAGAAAATTGAAGACAACATTATTTTGACACGAAATAGTTCTTTGGTGATGTCAAATATGAATTTGTCATAATAACTTTGTTTTTTCTACAAATTCACACCAGATTTAGGAGACTCTTTCGATAACAAATTGATAATAATTAGAGATGATTTTTGGTATCACTGCATATTTATGTTATTAAAAGCATCATATTTCTCATTAATTTCTCTAAATGTAATGTCAATTAATTTTAATTACTATATATTGTATAATATTTGAAGTAATCAATAATATAAAAATAATAAAAATCAACGTTAAAGAAATATATTAATTAAAATAAATAA
>BMAC01001078.1:264766-293483 GCA_014905375.1 Phtheirospermum japonicum
TTAGATAATTAATTGGTTGTTTATGATTCCTTTACTATAGGGACAATTGTTAAATTCCCATTTCTTGAATAAGGATTATTTTAAGGGTTTTTGGCGCTAATGGATTTTTAACTGGAAATTTATATATCTGAACATTGATCATGTTATAAAATCTTAGGAGAGTTTTTAACAGTTAATTTCCTTATTATGGATTTTAATGGTTTTCAGATTAAACTAAGTAACAGTTGTTTTCTTCGTTCAGCTACGGGAAAGCATTGTACAAGATGAAGAAAAAATAGAAACAATAAACCACCAAATGCAGGAAATTGACAGAAAAATTCAGAACATGGATATGGAGATAAATCAAACTGAAGTCCAATTGAAGGACCTTCAAAAATTAAAAGATCAGGTAGCCAGAAAATCGGGCGAAAGAAAATCCAAGAAAGAGGAAATGGAGAAGCGCTTGGCAGCCCTTGAGGAGGAAAATGTAGGTCTGTAAAAAAACTCACTTGGCCTTGTATCTTATTCTTTCTTTGATCAAATGTTTCTGGTGTTACAAATCTTTGAATTATGGTTGGTGATTTCTTCTATGTTTTTTATTATGTTTATCAGWCACTGATGAAGAATTGCATGAGTGGAAATCCAAGTTTGATGAAAGGATTGCAACTTTGGAATCCAAACTTACAAAGTTGTCGAGGGAAAAGGAAGATATAGAGAATAAAAGTCAAATTCATAAAAGTCAACATACATATAATGTGAAGGAGATCGCCAATCTTCAAGCAGCTATAGAAGTAATTTTTATTYGCCAACTTTGCAACACAYTATTCTAGATTATGCTTTGTTAAATTCCCATTTCTTGAATTATCTACTCTGTATTTGGTTCTCAGGCTCATGTGTCGTTGAAAAATGAGAGAGACTCGCTGATTCGGAGCCTATTCAAAAGCATAATTTAGGTTCTTTTCCAAGTGGTCCCTATAGTAACGAGGTTGTTAAATTCCCATTTCTTGAATTATTAAATTGACACTTTTATCGACTAGAGGCCCGCCAACCGCAAATATCTCAACTTACTGCTGTAACAATGTCCCTCACGCTTGTTCCTTAGTCCTAAAATTACTTGTTAGAAATAGTAGACAGTTTTGACAGGTACAACCTGCTTTGCCTTTTTTGGTCGTATACCGATTTTCATTTGAGCTTTTTCCTTCTTGCCATAGTCTGGAATTTTCATGCTCTTAGAAAATTTGTGCACAATTCTTTTAAGAGTGTTTTTTTTAATCATCATCTGAAATATAATTAATTCTGTCACTATCCGCAGTGGTATTTCTCAATCATACTTAATCCAGCGTGATAAAAATCTAAGTAAGCTGACAAAACTTGTTAACAATAGGAGGTACGATGGAAGAACCCCGATTCACCAGCTGCACTTGCTCAGCTAATCAGGTGATTTTTGGGTTTTGGTTAAATATTTTGCTATCTTTTATGTTTTTTTGACTTGTGACTGCTTGTGACTTAGAAAGGTTGGGTTTTGGTTAAATATTTTGCTATCTTTTATGTTTTTTTGACTTGTGACTGCTTGTGACTGAGAAAGCAGTAGAAAAAGATGTTAGAGTATTAAATGACAAACTTTATGCCGCTCTGTCTTAATGTAATTCCAAAGATAATATCTCAAAAAAAAAAGAGGTCAAAATTGCACGGGAAGCTATTGCAGGTAGATGATCTAGATTTCAACAATAATTTTAAGTTTTATTATTATTGTTTTTATTATTATCATTATTCATATGCACATACTAATTATGTTTAGTCTAATAATTACAAATTTTATAAAATTATGTTTCAAAACTGCAGATACCTCTTACAATGTTACAAATATATGCTGTTGTTGTCTCCTGAATGTATGTTTTTGAAGTAGAGACGCTTTGGAGATTCATTGCATATAATCAAGCGGGTTGCGAAGGAATCTGATTTTGCGTTGCATTTTTGGTCTTTTTCCTCATAATCCTTGTTTATCTCATTTTAAATAAATTGCACCTGAGTTGATTTTGTTTCAGGAAAAATAAAATAAAAAAATAAAAAATATATCAGGTCAATCCAAAAAAGGGGAAAGATAAAGTGACAGCCAACATGCTAGCTCACCCAATCAGAGCAATGAGGGTMGAGAAGGAATTGCTAWGAGCCAGTACCGGCCCGAAACTTATCGCAGGTCGAAACTTCACCTTTCACTGCACTGACTTTGGTAAGAATGGCGATCTCGCCGAAAAGTTCTAGAGTACCAAAGATCTAGAACAGAAGCATTTCTCTTTCCAAATCGGCAAGGCAATGTTATTAAAGGGTGGTATGAAGTTAGGAATGCAAGTCGGAGAAGTTTAGTTTAAGCTTCCAGATCCTTGTTTTGAATGTTCCAAATATATTAATTCTAGTTGTCTATTTGAAGAACTAATTTTGTTTTTGTTCTGGATATTTCAAAGTAATATTTTGGTTAGTTGTTAGTGTCTTGGTATATGTTCGGAATGGTCGAAGAAATATTTTGGAATATTCTTATCAATTTCTATTGCAATGATGAATGCTTCTTTTCTTTCATTTTCATCTTATGATACTTTCCCTTACAAGAATAATGACAAATTAATGTACATATTCAGGACAATTTATGTCGTCATGAAAGTGAACACGAGATCGTGTTCACTCAATTATTACAACTTTAAGCGTCACATAAGTATTTCAAATTTGTCACTTTAATAAATTATGACAACTTGTTTCATCACATAATACTTTGAACTTGTCACTTAAACTAAATCATTTATGATAATTGGTTTGTCACCATATAAACTCATTTAATGACAATGAATTTTATCACCATATGTACCCATTAAATCATCATTGAACATATATCTTTTATGATGATAATAAAATTCGTCATATATTGCTAATTTTTTCGTGACAAATAATTTCATCACCTTTAATAGTAAATGGTGACACAATGGTTTGTCATTGTAAGTATAGATGCTCATTGACGGTCAATATTGCGTCACTTTAAAACAGATCTATCGTGACGAATTACATTATATTTGGAAATTGTTTAATACATATTATGACAATATGAGCGTCGTGATAACTTAATAAAAATTGTCACTGTAGTTATATTTGTCACGGAAAGTCAAATGTTTTGATGACAAAATAAGTGTTCGTCATTGAAAATGTTAACATATGGTGACAAAACCGATCTTTTGATGACAGTTTTTCAATCACTTACGTGACGAATTCTGCGTCACCAAATAGTATCATCTATGATGACAATTTACACCAGCGTCATCAAAACCGAACATTTAGTGACGCGCTTGAAAAAATTGTCACTTTCACCAATGGTGACAGCAATACTATGACAACCGCTGTGACGCTCAATTTTCGTCACCGTTTCTATTCAGTGACGAAAAAATAGAGTTTTAATGACGAAACGTATCGTCATCGAACATCAAATTTCTTGTAGTGTACCCGATGGTATTGATAGGATAAGTGTCAATGTTAATCTTATTTTCAGTTCTTGAAAGCTTTGTTCGCATGTTTCTGTCCACTTAAAAGCCACATTCTTTCTAGTTAATTGTGTTAATGGTGAAGCAATTTTCGAAAATCCTTCGACAAATAATATACCACTAAACCAAGAAAACTTCGTACTTTTGAAGGGTTTGTAAGTCGAGGCCAATTGTTAACCGTTTCTACTTTGCTTGTGTCGACTGAGATTCCAACCCCAGATATGACATGTCCTGAAAATACCACCTTATCCAACAAAAACCCACATTTCTTGAATTTAGCATAAAGTTGTTTCACCTTTAATACTTCTAGCACTTTCCTCAAGTGTGTAACATGATCCTTTTCATCTTTAGAATATATAAGAATATCATCGATAAACACTATAACAAATTTATCCAAAAACTATTTGATTACTCTATTCATCAGATCCATGAATGTTGTTGGAGCATTTATCAGGCCAAATGGCATCACCAGAAACATATAATGCCCATATAGTGTACTAAATACCGTCTTATGAATGTCTTCTTCTTTAAATTTTAGTTGATGATAACCCGAATGCAAGTCAACCTTAGAAAATACCGTCGCACCTTGAAGTTGGTCGAACAAATCATCAATCCTAGGTAATGGGTATTTGTTCTTGATAGTAACTTTATTCAGGTCTCAGTAGTCTATACACATTCTCAGCGTAGCATCTTTTTTGCGGACAAACAAGACAGGACGCCCCATGGTGAAAAACTGAGCTTAATGAAACATTTATCTATCAATTCTTGCAATTAAATTTTCAATTCTTTCAACTCAGCTAGTGCCATCCTATATGGTGATTTGGATATTAGAGTTGTTTTAGGCTTTAAATCAATTACAAACTTTATCTAACGATCAGGTGGTAATCCCCGATAAAGGAAAAAGATTCTTCCCCAGGTGTTTCAAATGTCACAACCTTGAATCCCAGCCATACATACATATCTATAGAGCTCTAGCTTTAGACCTTCAAGGAATCTCTCCACCTTTAGCACATCAGTGCTAACCATGTGCTTAGCAAACCTTGATAATTGCTTGAACTTGCGAATGTAGTCATCATACCTCCTTACCTCAATTGTATAAATTCGTTCACCTTTATTGCACGTACAGGAGTTGTAAAGTATTTATTTCTAAAAATCTATTTAAATCTCTCCCAGGTCATCGTAGTTGCCTCCTCAGTGCTCTTCATTGTGTCCCACCAGTGTCCTGCACTACCACGTAGCATAAAGAAGCGCACATTACTTTCTCTTCTACAGGGATTCTACTATACAAAGAACATATTATCTAAGGTCCTTAGCCAGTCTTCTACACCAACAAGGTTTACAACATCTTCAAATATAGGTGGGTTTAGTTTCCTAAATCTCTCACTAACTATCTCTAGTTGTCCTACTTAAGGTTGTGGTCGATTCATTTCATCCCTAGGTTGGCCACTTACATCCCTTTGCTGAATGAGTTATTGAATTTGATGTGACTGTTGTTCCACGGGCTTAGTCAAACGATTAATAACACCATCGCGATCATCACAAGGATTTGATATCTCTTCAACTTCCCTCCTACTTCCTCTACTACTATTCCTACTTCTCATCCTCATCATAGTTATACTATCTAATCAACAAAACCTAACCCACATGGCCAATATAATTCATGAGGTATAATAATAAGTTACAACCCAATTTTTTTTTAATTGACTTGCTGCCATTGTCGCGCTCCATAAGCTCTGAGCTCATTGTATATGGACAGTCTACAGGACACAAACCTTGGTTCTGATAATATACCCCATTAAACTCTCGATGCCCTCATCGCGCTTGAACTATCTTAGGATCCATTGCCAGGCGTTTGGATTCTAGAGGTGGTTCCTACAGGTTCAAGAGTTGTAACCGTGGGCTATCCCAATCTTGAGATCCCTATACTGGGGCCTTCTCCCTCATGGGCTTTTCACACGCATAGCAATCTTGTCCCGCATAGCACTTAGTTCCAAGTTTTCCGACTGGCAAACGGCTCTGATACCACTCTATCACGCCCACTCTCATATATATATATATATATATATATATATATATATATATATATATATATATATATATATACATTATACAAATTTAGAAACTTATAATATGTTTTTTATTTTCATTATTATTTTTTTAGAATGAAAAATGCAATAGGAAAATTCACTTTCTCTAATCAAAAGCTCACCTATATATATATATATATATATATACTTTCAAACATATTTAAAAGTTTCAAACAACATTTAGGAAATCTTATATACATCAGAGTTACTCATCCTGTTTTAAAAATTCTAAAAGTAAATTAAACATAAGGCTTAGTCCAAAAGGTCGTCATCCATGTACAAGGATTCTCAAAACTTCATGAAACTCCAAAAACTCAGTCAACTAGTGCTCAGATATTATCAGGCTCATCTACAATGCATAAACTACATGAGATAAAGCTCAATGAGCAGAAATTATGCATGTTCATTGAATATCATAAATCAATGCAACTCAATCTTAACTTATCATGCCGATGTCGTAAACTATTTCTTAAGATTCTTCTTCTTATTGGGCCCTTGACCTACTGTAGTGCATCGGAAAGAGCTCAACATATAATCAATCATTATGATACCCAGTCTGAATGTCTCACATACTCGAAGTAATGTCTCACATGGCACTGGGATCGGAGCAAGTACGAATGTCTCACATACCCGAAGTAATGTCTCACATGGCATGGGCTCAATATAGCTTATAAGCATGTCACAATTCATCATAATATCCCAGTTCGAATGTCTCACATGTCACTAAACTACCTTTTCAAGTAGCTTAGTCTGAATGTCTCACATGGAACTGGGAATTCGTAAACATGGAGTCAGTACGTATGCTTCATAGGGCAGTGAGCTACATCTTGAAGTAGCCCAATCCACATATCTCGCAGGGCACTGACTCAAATATCATATAAGCATGTTTCACATGCCTCGCTACACTAACAGTGGTCAAAACTATCTTTTCTACTTTAATAAACTCTCTTACGTGATCATGGCTCATGTATGCACGTGCACATGCCAATGTGTAGGCTCAATAAGAAAACATCAATATAATCTATCAAACAACTCATACACCATATTCAGATAATACAGACCATAATCACAGTCATATATGCAAACCAAATACTACTATGTTTATGCATTGTAGTTGCAGATGAATTTCTACTTACCTCGGGTCCAAAGCTTACACTATCTCAAGTCACTGATCAACTTTCTCAATATAATATAATCAAGATAAAATATTGATTAGGCTCTAATTTCATAAATTACGACTCCTTTTTCAGATAACCCCTATTCTCGTATATTTTTAGTAATAAAGAGTTGTTCAGTCTGATTACTAATAAATTAATCAAAAGCACAAATACTACTATTGTTGATAACAAACATTACTACTAAAATACTTTATCATTACAAAATAATATACTACTTAAAAACTCGTAAATAAAATGTTAACTTTAATTACCACTAGAGGCAAATTAAAATAATATACTATTTTTAACTACCCATAACTAAAATACTAAATTAATGAAAGATAATAATAAAGAAAAGACTAATAGAAAATGTACCTTAAAATATTACCATGTAATATTCCCACGATACCCTTTGGTAAATCCTCTACATCTCAAGAAAATATACTAAAATAAGGTTTCCTATTTAAAGGACCCCTTATTATAATTTTAGTATGGCAAACACTTGTGTTAGGCCAGATTGATGAGTCATCCCCCTTTAGGCCATCTGACCCGATACTATAATGTATTGGTTTTTGTACTATGGTATATTGGTTTTTGTACTCGAAATTACTGATTTTTCATAAATCTCTTACCCGTGTTATGATATATTAGTTTTTATATTATGATGTATTGGTACTATGATGTATTGTTTTCTACTATAATGTATCGACTTTTGTACTATGATGTATTGATATAAAATTTTGGCCTAACGGATGATCTGTTAATCCGGCCTGACAAGAGTGCTGCCCTTTTAGTATCTTTAATCATAACTAAGAGTGGTAGTACACCTCTCATTTAAAGAAACAAGAGAAAAATTGTCTTGCTTGAGTCTTCAATGTGGAACAAGGAAAAGAATACAAGTATTTATAACAATATAAAGCAAGCCACCTTATTAAGTTGTCCGATGTGGGATCAAAGTCCTTTTTCTATTTCTTTCAACTTCTAATGCTTATTGTCCACATCTTTATTATATATGTACATATAACATACATTCATGCACACACTTGCATGTACATGCATACATATATAAATATAAGTGATCTCATTTTGCTACAATGTGGGGCACTTATTATTATCATTATTATGATTATTATTATCATTACCATTATATATATATATATATATATATATATCATTTTCATGCATTAATATATTAGTGTATGGACTTCACTTATAATTTATAAGTATATGCATATAGATATATGTATACACTCACCCTTGTACATAGAACTGTGCATATATATATATATATATATATATATATATATATATATATATATATATATATATATATATATATATATATATATACTAATCATAATATCACTAAAGAGAATACATAAATACATTTACTCAAATAAATTTATAATCATAATATATATATATATATTCCTTATTCTTGTATTATATCCTTATTTTTATATGATTGTAATTTATATTCCTTATTTTCTCTTTAGACTAAATTATAATAACTATTGTTACGTATAATTATAAATTACTTACCGATGGCTCCTAATAACAATACTTTATGAACCCTAAATCACGTAATAAAATCAATGTAAATGCAAGTATCACATAAATCATATGAACTAATAGAGCGTGCATGAATTCTATCGGCCATTGAGTAGTGTGGGGTTTGGGTATCACATACTCTATGCATGATAACTGATTTTATGACAAGGTTATATATTTGTTATTGAGTTATTGTTAATTTGATTATGTCATCATTTTACTATGAAAAGAAGTTATGGTATTGTTTCTATTGATCTCATGAAGGTTTTGAATTTGTTGTCTCTGCCTGTGGAGGTGGATGTGTTGATTTTCATGTTTTGTGATGATATGTGAAAGTTATATTTGATGATATCAGAAAGTTATATGTGATGATATATCTCTGTTATATGCGATGATATCTGTCATATTTTGCAGATGAATATATCATTTTTATACATGAGATGAACATGACATTTCGCTTTCCCAATTAGTAGTGTATAGAAATAATATGAAGTCCCGCCAGGGTTCACTTTCCTAATTATTAGGGTATTAAAATAATATAAAAATACGACGGGGTTCACATTCTCAATATCAAGGTATAGAAATAATATAGAAATACGACAGGGTTAACTTTCAAAATTATTGGGTTAAAAAAATATAGAATATGATATGGAAACAATATAGAAACATGACAGGGTTCACTTTTCTAATTAGTAGGGTATAGAAATAATCTAGAAACACGACAGGGTTCATGATAAGTTATTAGGGTATAGAAAAAATATAGAAACATGATAAGTTATTTGTGATGATTTATTAGAGTTATATGTGATGGTATCATCACGCAGATCATGCACATAAAAATTCATATATAATCACATATATCATGTACATACCATCACACAAATCATGCACATATCATTACATAAAATATGCACTTATCATCACAAAGTATATAAAAACTCATTTGTATTCCCCGGAAAAAAATAAGAAATTTACAAATGAAACACATGTCATCACAAACTACATATAATATCTCATCACAATTCCAAAATATCATAGAATCTTGAAACTCCAAAGTATATCAAGCAACAACAACCGTATGCATGAACTAAACAACAGACAACAGAAACCAGAATTCAGAAAAATTATACAATATTTCTAACACCTCAACCTGCTACCATTAATCTAAAGACGTGAACTAAATAGGCAACAGAAACTAGAATTCCAGAAATTTTATACTATATTGTTTATACTCTTAAATCATTAGAATATCTAAGATTATCACTGCAGCAGACAAGCCACATGCCTCACATCTTTAAACACTTGTTTCTTCCTCGTATTCTCCTCCATCATTATGATTGTTGAACAGTACTTTTATCGAAATGTGTTCAACAAATCCTTTTTCCTATTGGAAAAAATACGATGAAGATAAATAAATATCAATAAATGCAAAGAAAATAATTATAAAATTATAATTAAATTTACTTACTTCATCTGTACTAAAACTTGCATCTCACCCATCCACGTTCAATGCCCTTATATGTTTCTAAATGTCTCATGCAGTAAATTCCACAATCATCAAAATTATTCGTTGGTCTCCATGGCATTTTGATAATTGATTGCAAAAAGAAATTCACGTTGACACTCTTCTTCAAATTGTTGAGCTCCAAAGTACTTACAATCTTCTTTGGGTCATTATTGTAATGAATAACAATAATTTTCTGTGCAAGCCATATATTATCAATTATTTGTATTGCACAGTCTACGAAATTGAAACACACAATACAATAATGATGATGTTTCAGCATAGCAACAAAAGACATGTTATTTACATATGATTAGCACATGATAATGTATATTCACCAAACCTTTATATAAATACACACACACACACACACACACACACACACACACACACACACACACARATATATATATATATATATATATATATATATATATATATATATATATGTGTGTGTGTGTGTGTGTGTTTGTGTGTGTACTTAAGAGATCAGCATAATCAGTGTTAACATTTCTCATTAAACTCAGTTCATTATCAAGCATAATATTAAGATTTCTTGCTCTCATCCTCATTATATTTCAAATATATTTCCATCTAATCCTTCATATTTAACAGTTTATAAGTATGATTTTTGTCTATAATATCTGCCAATATATAAACTTATCGAGTACTTATATGAGGCGTTGTTGAGAAAAATACTCTTTTAGGTTCTCCAGGTTCTCTACACTTATTATAAATATTTAGCTTGAGGCACCAGACTTCGATGATGGTTTGGACAACCCACTGACTTTCTGAGAGTGTGTATAATTCGTGTCTTTTTAAAACTATTCCAAACCCTGATATTTATATAAAACATAGAGATGGTAAGAGAAGAGCACCTGAAGATGTATATATATCATCACAAAAAATATAAAACTTCATCTATAATCTAATAAAAAAGAAGAAATTCCAGGAAAGTTTATAGGTAAATGATATATCATCATATAGATCATTAATATATCATCACACAAAATATGGAGTACATATCAACACAAATTACATATATATTCATCAATAGTCATATAAAAAAAGGATAACATATTCATATATCATCACACAGACCATGCACATATCATCACACAGAAAAAGAATATATCATCATACAAAACATGCATATATTATCAAAAACTTTATAAAATTTCATCGGTAATCCCACCCACCACCCACCACCCAAAAAAAGAATGATAAATTTATAATTGATATATCATCACACAAAACATGCATATATCATCACACAAAATATTCATATATATTCATCATCATTCCTAGGAAACAATAGAAAGATATATTCATATATCAACACACGAAACATTCACATATCATCACAAACTTCATAAAAAGTCATCTGTAATCCCAAAAAAATAATAATAAATTCATAATTGACATATCATCACATAGATCATGCATATATTATCACACAGAATATGCACATATATAGGCTTAAGAAACAAAATTAATAAACTTAAGAATTATTTACCTTTTCATTTCTTGAGTTGGTTTGAAGAATGCATATATTGAAATGAGTTTCTCATTCATTGTAACAAGTTTATCCAATTTTAAACTATTCTCCATCCAGAAATGAGATTTGAAATTTAATGGTAGATTTTTTAACTTCCTCTTTGGGTTCTTTATGTGAAGTACATCCACAACGTCATCCTCAAAGCTGTCAAGCAGGCTGATTTATAGAATGCGATAAGAAATAGTTGTTAGTTTGTTCATCAATACACATAATGCAATATTCAAATCTCAAAAAAAAATATATTAATTAAAAAAATTACACTGGATACCTATTGAGATTTGCTTCTTCGAATGGGGTCACCTTTCCAACTTCATCACCATCATCCATGTCCTCTTCAATAGAATCCTCAATAGTGGTCCCAAGTTTCAAAGGTTCTACATCACCACCATCATCTTCATCAACACTATCATCATCATCATCATCATCATCATCATCATCGTCATCACCATCACCATCATCACATTAACATCACCATTACCATGAACATCACCATCAACATTGTCACTAACATCACGATCAACATCACCATTACCATCAACATCAATATCACCAACAAAATTACCCATCGGTTCTATATCTTTTGTGCCTAAAGAAAATATGGGTGGTGATATTCTGTTTGACACCTCTCTTTTTCACCTTTTTGGGTTTGCACAATGCATCCCATAACTCAAGAATCTCGGTTGTAGTCTCTCGATTGTCGAACATACTATAATCTAAGATATTATCGATATTTTGGCTTGGTGGTTTTTTATTTGGTGATTTCTAGATTAGTGTTTATGAGTTGGAGATTTAACGGTTAGTGATTTCTGGTGCGGTTCTTGCTGCTCTTCAATTAGCTCTCTCTTTAGAGCTCAATATCAGTTCAAAGTGCATCATAAGGATATCATTTGTCGATTCTATTTTTTCGATTTCATCCATAACACCTCTGAATTCATTAACTGCATCATTCATCTTCCTCAAAAACATCATAAGTTTTTTTGTTGACTCTTCTTCATCATGAACAGGGTCAGAAACCTTCTGTAAAAAAAATGAAAATGCAAGTTAAATATTTTAGTATTTCCATTATAAGGTTCATTGTTTACTTTTCCATTTTAGAATCAAACACATATCATTTTGTCATTCTATTCTCACTTCACCAACCTCTCAACAACCTTTCCCCTTCTAAATTCACCAGATCTCTTCCTCCTCTCCACTCTCTTCTCTAGTTCACTTGATTCCCAATTTGAGAAAATTAGGTATATTCGTGAATTTTCTCTATGCACCTTGAACTATATCCGGTCAAGATAGCATAACTACATAAAAGACATTAATTTAGAGAATTTTATTTCTAGTATTTTTTATCTCATTATACAGTATAAATTCACATATGCTTACCAACAAAAAAAATCGCAGGTCCTACAAAAAACTTATTCAAGGTTGTACTTGTCTTCCACTCTTCAATTGAAGAAATCAAATAGTGGATCATGAAGTTGCACCAATTAAGATTCTTGATCTCATTTACGTCTTGAAGATATTTCAGAATTTTATAGTTTTCTTTTCGATCCTGGTGCGACTTGAACATTATGGTGACAAAAAACATGATAAACTTGCATTTGAAGTCATTAACACAGTCAACCCTTTCTTGTAGAGCCTCAGAAATTTTAGAAATGAAACGCTCAGCATTTGTAACTCCCCACCGTCCTTGCCATTCTTTCATCAAATCTCTATACTTGTCATCGTCTTTTAGGCATTCAAAAATAAAATTATTCAATATACAAATAATGAAGGGCAATGAATATAATTAATGTAAAAAAACTATGAATACCTTTTCTATCTAAAGATTTTGTGTCCGATTTTTCCCCATCGGTAGCTCAAACACTGAAAGTACATTCTCCTCCTCTATTCTTAGCTCGTCATTCTACAGTCTAATGGAACATCTGCAGAAATTAAACATCTTCACTAGAAATGTTGTCAACTCAATGTAATTCTCCCTAGTTGACAGCTGTAACATGCCACCAAACCCAATCTCCCTCACTGCCACTTTTTGTTTCTCGGTCATATTCTCAATGAGCTTGAAGAGGGGGTTAGGAGACGTCTTGAACCAGATATATTCCTTGTTCCATTTACACATCATTTTCTTCTTTTGAGAAGGATTTTCTGGAACAGTAACAAGTTATTTCTATTTGCGCATTTGCTGCAACACGAGCTGGAAATGAAATACAATAACCAAAAGGTGTTAATATAAGTAGATGTGTATGATGAGTTTGATAGTAATATGAGATGATAAGTGGCTGGAACATGTGATGATATATAGCTGGTATATGTGATGATATGTGGCTAGAACATGTTATGATATGTGGCTGGTATATGTGATGATATGTGGCTTGTATATATGATGATATGTGGCTCTTATATGTGATGATATATGATTGTGATTTAGGATTTAGGTTTGAGTTTCCTATTTTAGTGTTAAATTTTCCATTTTAAGGTTTAGTTTTCTATATTAGATTTTAGGGTTTTAGGTTTAGGATGTTCTTTTTCTGATGATATGTGGTTCTGATTTGTCATGAAGTATGGTTGAAATGTGTGATGATATTTGGATTGAATATGTGATGATATGTGGTATTTACAAATGATGATATATAGTACATAATGTGATGATATGAGGTAGTAATATGTGATGAATAAAAAGGGTTAAGCCTCAGTTAGCTTTATTCCTTTTTTTTTCCTTCCTGTTGGTCAACCACTGTTGCCTCTGTTCGTGGTTTATACATTGCAACCTGTAAATCGATGGTGTATTATTTAATTGGAATTTGATCATCAATATTATTTTAATTTTTCAGAATTCTATTACTGCCAAAAAATTGTGCAAAACTTTTTTTTTCCTTCTTTGGCAACTATGTTTTGCGATGCTTCACAGTTGCAGCTTCCTACTCCTTATCTGTTGGTTGCTCTATGACCACTTTCTGCACTTGAGCACTAGGTTTGCTTGTTTCATTTTTCTTTTACTTCTTATTATTATGCTTCTTCTTAACAATTTTTGTTGTGATACGACATTCATTTCAACCTAAAAAAGCAGTTACAATGTAAAAATATATTTTTAAAATTGGCAAAATACAAGTAACTAGGCATATTTTGTAATATGAGTCTACAAACCTGAGCACAGTTGGTTCACATGCTTGTTTTTGCTTCTTTTTCACTGTCACTGATTTCTTTTTATGTTCGTAGACTTTTCTCTGTTCATACTCTTCTTGGAGAGTCAGCTATGTGCCAACAACTATTGGTACATCTAGTTTTTTTTAATTAATGTGCAAGATTTTATTAAAAAGAGGAGAGAAATGTCGAACTAATACATAGATCATGACGCCTGTCCTTCAGCTAAAAGCACATGTTCAGACCTCATTAAAACCTCCCAAGGTAAACACACCCTTGTAAGAGAAACCCTTGTAGAGGAAAGGGTACCTTTCCCATGCAAGTAGTTAAAGGATCGAGCGAAAATGACATACATCACAAAGGGCCACAAGCCGGAAAAAAACAAAAACAAGCTATAATGAGCAAGTCGTGATCCAAAAATAGCATTCTTGGGACTCAAAACCGGGCAAAGAAAAGGCTGCCAACTGAAAGTTCAAAGCGGCAAAAGCTGAGGTTGAGCCAATGCAAGACGGGAGAGCCATTCGATTAACGAGACGAATAAAAAACTAATTTGCCCAAAATATCATCATTTACCAGGTCAATCAAAAATGCCAGAGACGGCGTGAACTAGTCGAATAGAGAGTGCATTGGCAACACAATTGCCCTTCAAAAATACATGAGACACCATGAAATTCATAGAAGAGTGAGAAAAGAACCTGATGCCAGCATGCAAAAAAAGGCCAAAGCACATCAACAAAGCACTTGGTAAACAAATCAGCCACGTATGAGGAATCAAATTCCAGCCAAATCATATTCCAAACTTTGGCAGCAACTGCCTCAATAGCCGACAGTGCAACCTCGAACTCAGCTTCGAAAGTAAAACCCCAACTAGAAGATCTCGAGAAGCCACCCTTCACAAAGCCCCGATACGTATGGAAGACGTCGAACGAAACACACTCTCTGAGACAACCCAGAGCACTACTATCTGTGTTCGGTTTTATACAGCCTGGAGGAGGGAGTAACTAAACCACCGAGGAAAAGGTGGCGGAGGCACGAGCCTACCATGCACAACGAATTTGCGCAAACTAATCAGGCCCAAGACAGAGTTGGGCATCATGTCGTGTTCAATGCCAAGGACTCCCATGTGAGGGAACGAAGAAGAATTATAGTCATAAGGAAAGATGCCATTATGGACCGAGTTACACTGTATGTACCAGATTATCTAAATCGTCGAGATGAATGCCACCTTCCAAAGGAGAAGAACCTGCACACTGAAATGACAACCAAGTACAAAAACACAAAGGTTAGCAAAACTACTTGAAAGAGAGAGTTGAATGTCAAGTATCCTCAAACCAGCTCCAAACGTGGCGACGAAGCAGCACTCTGTGAGAATATGATCAACAGATTCGGAGATCGCAAAACAAAAGTATTTAAGGAAGGCGCGATGAAGCCACGTCTGTGAATCACATTGAAAACCCTAAGACAATTGAAAATTGCTTTCCAAACTGTGATAGAACAGCAAGTCGGGATGAGTGAGGACCAAATCCAACTACCCCAACGAACTCTGAGGAATTTGGGGCGAAGGTGCTCGTACGCAATCTTAGTAAAAATATCCCCCTTTCAGATTTCGTCCAAACACGCTTATCAACCGTGTTAGGAACCATGGGAATTAAGAGAATGTCAATGACGATGTCAGTGAACGTAATGAAATTTTTTTTCCCAAAGTGCCAAACCCCCAAGTAGAAATAATCAGCAATAGTCTGAGAGAACCACTTCTTAAGCGCACAGGGGATGCCAATATGGACAGTGAGAGTAGCCAAGCATTATCCCACCAAAAACTAATACCAATGTCAGTACCCGCAATCCAGCAAGAGTCTAGCCATCCCCCCTAAGAAAGTGGTTACGACGGAGACGAAAATGGTGTCCTTATTTAGCATGTTAGCCGCAAATTTGAGGAGAAACGACGGTTGGCCGTGGTGTCTGAACAAATTCCAAGACCGCCTTCCTCAAGCGAGGCACAACAACGAGCTCAATTAACCGTGCACTGCTTACGCTTAGAAATATCTCCTGACTAGAATTACAGATGGCCTCTCAAGCTTTAGAAGAAGTGACGTCGGCTATCTAAGGAGGAGCATGAAATGCATCGTGGAACTAATGATGATCGAGTTAACCAAATAGATACTATTGGTACGTCTAGTTGTCTTGCAACAATTTTTGGTATAATAGTTTTTTTATTCTTTGACATTATTGTAATCACATAAAGAAACAATACAAAATGAACAAAATAAGAACAACCTTACAAAAATCAATGTACATATTCATCACAAAAATAAAAATAAATACTCATATAGCCCATTCTCATACACTACAACTCATAACTTCATATATCATCATAAATATCATATACATACTATCACACAGCTCATGCACATATCATCACACAGAACGTGCACATATCATCACAAATTATATAAAGAAATTATTTATATTCCCAAAAAAAAAAAAGAGTAAGAAATTCATAAAAAAATATATTATCAAACAAATCATGCACGAATCATCACACATAACATGCACATATCAATACAAACTAAATAAAAATTCATCTGTAATCCAAGAAGAAAAAAAAAAGAAAAAGGAATTCAAAAATGATATATCATCACACAAATCATCATATATCATCACACAAAAGATGCACATTTCATCACAAACTACATATAATATCTCATCACAATTCCAAAATATAAACAAACTTGCATTCAAAATTCTAAAATTAAACGAGGAGTTTTAATAAAATCATAGAATTCTAAAATTTCAAAACATATCAATCGATGATTAACCCTAAAATCGGAAGCATATAATTAGGAAACATCGGATTTTGTGATGAATTAACATCAATCGATGACGAAACATCATCAATCGATAATTAAACCCTAGAATCAGAAGCATATAATTAAAATTCATTGGGTTTTTTGTGATAAATCAACAAAAATAGATGACGAAGCATCATCAATCGATGATGAAACCTTGGAATTAGAAGAATCGGAAGCATATAATGAAAATACATCGGAGTTTTGTGATGAATCAACATCAATCAATAAACATTAATCAATTTGTGAACTAATGAAAGCACGGGGAATAAAAAAGGAGAAAATTCAAAATGTTACTTGGATTTATGTGTAAACCAATGCTTTACTCGTGATGAAGTAATGACCGAAGATTGTTGGAGATAACACTTGACAGAGAATGTCGAAATTTGGATAAAAATTGCCAGAAAGATGAGTTTAGTGAAAGGTTTTATTAAAGATCAAAGTACTTGAGCCATTTATAGAACTAGAGTTAGAGCGTTTTTCGTTTTTCTTTTTGTTTTTGTGCTTTTTTTTTTTTTTTGGTGCGTGTGAGTTTGGTGAGGAATAGAGTGAACCCTGCAAGGTGTACCTAGATTCATAGCATCCTCTCTCCTATGTCACTGATGCTTGTAATATTTGAAGATATGTAAAACCAGATAATCGTAATTGAGTTGAACCTTAGAGATAATTATTTCAAATTAAGATGGAATAAATGGCATGTACTCGATTGGTGGTGGAAAAATTACTGGCAAATCAGTCATTTCACTTCATGTATGTGTGCACAAGGACCGAGATAATACCTTCTTCGAGATAAGTGTGCGCATGCGAGTGCAAGAGAGGGAGGTTGTCTTGGCAACTTGAAGTAATAAAGTCAATATGCATCAAAAAGACCATAAGCCTCGACCTCTGAGCAGGCAGAAAATTTAACCAGCAAGAGTCATACATTAGCGCGCATAACACATATCAAAGTCGTACATAAATTCAAAAAAAGTCTTTCATCTAACAACAGGCTGTGATGCTCAAGAAAGCTGAGTTTTTCCCTGTCATGGCTAACGGATTCAGACGACATCAGAGTTTATATAAGCCGGCCCGAATTCCTAAAAACTTCAAAATAAATTGAGTTTGTTAACTCCCAGGATACAAAATAACTACACTTAAAAGAGCTGTTCAGTCTGCCAATGCCCGCAAGTCCAAGAAAAGACGACATAGTCCAGCTTTGGCCACCATCTGCAGCAGCAGCAGCAAAAATGGAAATCAAACTTCTCATTTACAATTTCAAATATACTTCCATTTCAAGCAGTGGGCATTTAATACAGACTATATATACAATCATAATATTAACATGAAACAGCACATGCCAGAAAGACTCGAGTTATGATCCAGACAAAAACATCTTCTACAGCAGAATGTTTGTATAATATAACTAGCACGTTTGCTGCACCCAGAAAGCATAAAACAGAACTTAAATGGAGAATGTTGAGTTTAAGAATGCTTCAGCAGGAGGGTTCTGCTAACCACCAAAATGATTGTCATCCACATCCTTTTTTAACAAGAAAAGTGCAAACTCAATGGACAAGAAAAATCTCTTGCACCTTAAAGAGATCGTGCTTTCATATAAACTCGTGGAAACTAACCACAGAACTGAAATTATAAAGACTTTCACACTGTTCGTAAGAAATAATAGTACTCGGTCAAATTAATTTATGGCCTCAAATGCTAACACTAGGAAATACAAGAAGCTTATGAAGTAAAAACTAATCCCAGAATCGAGCAAAACCACAAGCTGTTGGGCAGGCGAAATGCTGTTTACTTTAAACTTCTTTAATTAGTAGAGGCATAGTAATTCTTATACATAAAAGAAAAAAAAAACATATATCTGGCAAAAGTAGAGGATAACAGCACAGAGTAATGCACCATGTTAAACATGCAATTCAAAAGCTAACACCACAAGGTCCAAAAGTTGGCAGATAGCACATTATCAGATAAATTTTGGAAAGCAACAAAAGGCATAAGTGCTAGGTATATTTACTTACCCTCTTGAAGCTCTCACCAACCTCCTTTGCCACCTCCATTTCCCCAAGAGCTCGCTGAAGCAGCTTTATTACCCCATCCATCAGATGGTCCTTCATCCTTAGCTTGCCCTCCATCTGTACCTTCTGATTTCTTCCAGTCCCCAGATGAGTTCCCATCTCCTGTGGCAGCAGCTCCCCATGAGCTTGAAGCTGCTTTTGCAGAAACACTAGATGATCCCCAGCCACTGGGTCCAGTGTCACTCTGACAAACATCTTTGTTAGAATCATTTGACTTGCCCCATTCTCCTGCACTGGACGAAACACCTTTTGCTTGATTCCAACTCGAGTCACCACCTCCACTCTTCCAACTGCCAGACTGAGACGCGTCGCCTTTCGGTTGACCCCAACTATGAGATAGATTATTATTGTCACCGTCCCCACTCTTCCAACTGCCTCCTCCATCGCCACTACTTTTCCATCCCTCGCCATCATTGTTCGAGCCTTTACCCCAGCTATTAAAGGACTTATTATCCGCATTTGAATCGTCTCCTCTGTTATTCCAATCACCACCACGTCCCCTGCCTCTAAAACCACCCCTACCACGAAAGCCACCCTCCCTATCTGATCCACCTCCGCCGGCGGAGCCTCCCCTGTCAGATCCTTCTCTGCCGCCAAACCCTCCCCTGCCACCGCCATAGCCACCACCTCTACTTCCAAAACAACCACGATCGGACCCACCTCTACCACCTCGGAAGCCACCACGGTCACCTCTCCCTCCTCGGCCACCTCTCCGACCACCACCTCTTCCACCATCACCAAAGGTATTATCTTGATTGTCCGAGTTCCAATTGCCTTTACTGCTCCAAGTAGAGTCCTGGTAGCCACCACTTGCATTACCTTCATTTTTCGACCAATTACTTTGACCCCAACCATTTGATGAGTCACCGTTATCCTTCCACGTAGAACCTGAACCAGTTTTTCCATTGCCTGAAGAGTTCCAACCACCGTTATTCTTCTCCAAAGCTTTTTGACTGCCCCAACTACCTCCTTTATTATCGTCCACGGAAGTGGTTTCAGTTTTCCACGATGATACATTATTATCATCTTCATTTGGCTTCTTCCCCCAACTACCTAGGCCATCACTTGCGCCAGCTTCTTCGTTTCCTTTCTGACTACCCCAGCTATTACCTTTCTTGCCCCAATCAGAAGACTGGTTCTCATCCACGGAAGGGGTTGAAGTGTTCCAGGAAGACTGGTTACCTTCATTTGGCTTCTTTCCTTTGCCCCAACTACCAGCTGCGCCAGATTCTTCATTCTCATTGGATGATTTACCCCAACCAGATGTGTTGTTATTGTTGGAATCTCTTGAAACATTCCAACCACTGGAATTACAATCCTTATTTTGTTTCACACTACCCCATCCAGGCCCACTTTCACTGTCTTTACTTGCATCATCCTTTGCCTTACCCCAACCCCCTGCTTGACCACTGCTCCAACTTGAATTATTCCCAGTATTACTTGACCCCCCATATTGAGTTTCATTGTTCCAACTAGTCGATTGGCCCTGATCAAAAGAACCTCCCCTACCATACTGATCCCTACCCCCTCGCCCTCGACCTCTTCCCCTCCTTCCACCCCCCGAACCACGGCCTCCATCAAATGTGTCATCTCTGTTTCCCATTCCACCATTCTTCCAGCCACCAAATACTTTATCACCCCCAGAGCCTTCATTTACATTACCAGCTGATTTACCCCATGAGGATTCACCTTTCCAAGACGAACCACCGTCTGGCTTACTCCACGAGGATCCACTATCTTGCTTGTTTCCCCATGAAGATTTACCCGTTGCATCTTCACCGGCCTTCTCAGCAGTTATTGCCCAGCCACCTGTTTCAACATCCATTTGGGATGAGGCACCACCATCTGCATTGCCCCATGCACCACGTTCAACGACCGGCTTGCTTCCACCAGAACTATCTTTACCGCCCCAAGTGGAACCACCACCGTTTCCCCAACCTTCTGAACAGACATCATTGCCCATGCTACCCTTGTTCTCCCAGGTACTTTGTTTTGGTTTATCCAACGCATCAGAACCACTCCAAGTGCTTGTTTCTGGACCCGATGAAACTCCAGATTGGCCCCAGACTACTTTGATTCCAGAAGTATCACCACCAGTGCTCTGCTTCTTTGCAGCTGCGCCCCAAGAATCATGTTTAAGAGTCTCACCTGAACCATCCTGTTTAGGCTGAACAGGTTTACCCCAGCCATCGAGCGAACCAGTCTCAGTAACAGTTTTTGAGTTAGCTGCGGCAGCACCCCATGATGAACTCTGATCTGGAGTCACTTTAATTTGCCAAGAATCCTCTGCACCTGCACTAGATTCATAGCAAGTAAGCTAAAAGCATTGTTATGCATTGTAGCATACTCATATCACAAACAATTGCATTACCCATTATGACACAATGTGAAGGAGCAATCTTAAAACTCAAGAGGATGGGGGGAGCAAAAAAAAGGTTAACACAAAGTGGTCACTATTCAGGTGAGTTACGCAAACAAGTATATTGTGTCAGTATAATAGAGGCATTTCAGACGCATATGGACGTTGGGTGCGTTCCTGGCAAAGAGGTGAGGTACTTCTACAGTTCTACTAAAAACCAGTTCATGTTGCCACTTCAGACTCATTTGCTTGAGCCAAAACTAGCAATTGAATTGACTGTTGACATGACACAAGTACCTTCTTTAGCACTATTATCCACGGGATCATCAGAACCAGATTCCTTCGGAAGCTGTGAAAAAATCAATAGTTAATTAGTACACTTATTCAAAGGGTTATTCACGCACTCGGCACTCCACGCGTATCTAAATCCAAAATGCTGTAACTAACCAAGGGGTTTGATGAAGGAAAAGCAGACCATGAAGACCTGCAAAGAAAAGATAGGATAATTAGCTCAGTGAAGGATGTTGTATAATACATGCGTGGATGTTGTAGGCCCAACCAGTCCACAAAGACAAACCTAAAGCAGTTTATTAGAAAGATCTGACAAAATTTACAGAAAAAGAAAAAAAACTGAGTTATGTTTCAAAGTTGTTAAAACATTTTTTCATCCAGACATTTCATCTTCTCGTTTCATTAGTAAACTCCAATTATATATTTCTGAAAAAAAATCAGAAACTTCTTAGCAAAAACCTCTTTCTAAAAGTTTGTTCTATAATGTGGGTGCAAGTATGTCTTGTATGCGATTTATGAGAATGCTCCCATGACTGCTCCTAGCAAATAATAGAATGTAGTTAGTGTCAGAAGCTATGATCAATTCTAACCATAATATCAACAACTTAAAGTTGTGAATGTACCAATGTAGAGTATGCTTTGCGTCAAAGTTTACGCTCAGTCCTAAGCATAATATCAACATAAAGCGGCTCAATTCATTTTCATCTTTGAAAACAACAAAGGGGGGAAAAAGAGAAGAAGTGGCCACAGATAATATTTGACAGAGAAAGTTAAAAAAAAAAAAATCTAAACTCCACGATAAAACTTGTACAAGCTATCTCAAACACAATATTGAGACATGCACACCAAAACAATAACACATAGATACGAAGTTAAAGTTGAAATACAAACTAGGCATCAGCTATGTATTCAACCTTTCGGCAGATCCGCCTGCATTCCAGTTATCACCCTCTGTTGATAATGCAGCCCCATCCATCCAGTCTTCAAGCGCGAAGGCATTTAATTGCAAATGACAAAAATTAGGAAGAGGGCTAGACTAAAGAACAAAATGTCACAATAAAGGACAAGGATCGGCAAAGCAGAAATGGCCCAAGACCATAAAACAGATTCCTACCTTTTGCACCATCCTGTGCCCCGAGAAAATCGAATGGTTTTATTGATCCAGATTCATCCCTGTATAGCACCAAAAACAGAGAGTAGGATAACTCAGAAAGAATCAAGATCTATAGGCAAATAGAGGAACAATAGAAATTATTCAAGTTACTAATGATATATTTCAGTACCCCTGGGCAACGACAGAATTCCTTTCACGAACTTCAGATAAATGCTCAGATTTCACTACAAAGGTAGAAGAAGCTTTTAAATTAAAGAAGATTCATGTTACAACAACAATACAGATCCAAGTTCATAGCACCATGGCACCATACCAGTGAGAATTTTTTGCTGAGAATCCAGCTTCACTGTGACATCAGAACGACGAACAGCCAACACTCGACAGCGGTAACCCTTTAAAGGGCCCACGCGAATTCTTAATGACTGACCGACAGAAAACACGTCATTATCGTCACGTTTAACTGCATTGACAAGAGACAATAGCCCATGAAATAGAATAAAATCAATTACAACTTCAAAGTTGGGCGACAGTAAAAGGCAGGGGTTATGTAATAACATACAGTTGCTTTTATTATCCCTCTCTTGCCAAGATTTGTCAGGAGATAAAGGGGATTTGGGGGATGACGATATATCTGCAAAACCTGAAGGTCCTGGCTCACTACCCTGAAATCATATTGACAAATGCAAATGTAATTAGGATGAATAAAAGCTTGTGAATATTAAATAAAAGAAGCCACCAATTCCACTTCGGAAACTATTAATACAAACCTTTTCATTTGATGCATCACCAGAAAGATTTACTTTCTCGCACAGTTGGGCTTTGATACAAATATAACCATTATTCTCCTGTTCACTTTCATCACACATAAACAGTATCCCTCTGTAGATTTTTTTAACAATTCCTTGCCTATCCTGCAAAGTTTGGTTTACGTAAACAAATGCTCATCTCAGCTTCACAAAACTCCAATAAATATAACATTTGAAGCTTCTAACTAGAAATGCCGTCAAACCTTCAAGGGACCCTCCAAAATCCTGACATTGTCATTGACTGATAAAGTGTTTGAGTGCCGATCCAACACAGAGAACAACTTCTTATCAAAAGATGCAGATTTTAGCTCAGCTTGTTTAACAGTAACCACTAATGGTCCTTCTGAACCTTCTTTTAAGACCTGGAAGAAAAAGGAGTGCATTAAAATGCAAAAAGCAAGAGTGGACACAATAGGCACAGAATGTCGAGAGAAATCACAATAAACATAGGTTAATGAATTCTATAACACCTTGACACTATCGTCCTTCTCCGAGCCAATGACAACACCAAAATCCTTCCGACTGCAAAATGGAGTATAGCGTGTCAATCTGAGCAATTGATAAATCCATCACATGGAGGGTAGCAATGATGACTTACCCAAAAAATACTAGATCATGCATTTCAAAATTATTTCCCATGCAAGAACTGGTGGAGCCTTCTGCTTTCCCGCCCCCTTTGTCCTTAACAATTTGAACTTCCTTTTTCTTTTTCTCTTTCTCACCAAAAAGTTGGGATAGCCACTGTACATCAGTAGAGTCCTCCTTCTTTGAAGGCTCAAACTTCAAGAGCTCATCTTCAGTAGGCATTATACCCCAAAAACTCAATGAGTCGATGGATATCTTTTTATACAAGTAACCATCCTTTAGCATCATCCCATCGAGAATCTCAAACATTAGGTTGGTATCACGGTCTCGGCGACACTGGATAAGAGGACGGAACTCCCTGAATATTTAACACAAAACTAATAAAGTGAACCGTGGAAGTAATGAAGAGAACATATGCAGCAGGGCAGAAAGCAAATTACTCGAGCTCGCTAGAGCTGATCAGTCTCTGTGCTGGGATGTCAGTCCTCCTACCAGTAACTCCTCCACCCTATACATAATCAAAAACACATGATAACATATACCTTCTATTAGAACCATATTTCATGCCATGACTCAAGAATAAAACTATTCACGTGGTGGTGTAGTTTCATGAGAAAAGACTGTTTTGGCCTCATAAAATAAGGAGCAAGAAATAAGTCCCACTAACCCCAAGACAACCCTCCCACAAGGGGAAAAAGAGAGAGCTGAAGTGAACAAGACAGTAATAATGACCAACAGACTAAACTAAGCATTTCATCTGTTTCAACTAAAATAGGTGGATATGAGAGGATATGTAGAGGTAAATATGAGCAATCAGGGAACTAAAACACCACCTCGTTGATATTCTTTCATACCCACCATTCGTTTCTAGTAAAGAAAACTCAAAAAGAAGGGGAAAAGCAGACACAAACTTTGGAGAAAACTTATCAGAAAGGAATTTAGACTATCATAAAAAAGCTTCTTTTTATTACCATCCAGCGAGATAGCAACGGAGATGGAATTAACACAAGGGCGGCAAGAATTATTCTTTGTTAGAAATAATGGATAAAGAAGTGTTTTCAAACTTTTAGTAGGACAAAACTTCAAACTTTAGTAATTTTATATAAAATAATTATAGTGGTTTTGAAAAATTTATGATGCTGGGGGTAGGGGTGGGGGGACCAACCCCCCTAGCTATGTCTCTGCAAAGCTATATGGATACAATGGGCTATCTGTTGAGCTTGTTTTATGGGCTATCCAAACAATCTAATTCCCAACACAAATACATAGCATACATACACACCCATACATATAAAAGTTATAAGGCAGAAGACAGGCGCGCACATAAAAAGCAATGTGGGTGAAATATTCTTACAAATTTTTCAGCCATTGCTTTTAAATCTATACGTGGAACCAGTTTCACAGTGGCTTTCTTCCGACTATGATTCACTGCAACAACCTGTGAGTAGTATTGGCAACATTTCGCTAAGTTAGCAGCTGATTACTAATTCCAGATAACAATTGAACTTACAAGAGATAGACCAATATAATAAACCAAGAGACTTAACTAAGTCAACATAGGAAAAACATCATACCTCCGCGAGATCACCTTTGTACTTCCCATTCTTCACACGGGCCCACATTCCCTCTGAAATTCCACTAGACTTACTTCTGACAGACAGCAAACGAGATAATTCATTATTAGGAACCGCTGTCACTCTACTTGAGTAAATGGAGGAGAGCCCTTTACATGCCTGTATTATCAGAATCCAGATGAACATCAGACACTATAAGCAATGTGTGCATGTATACTGTACATGTGTTACATTTTCACATTTGACACGGAACAACTATGTAAATAAACATCAACGCTAACCCCATATCTTAAAGCAAGAGCAAGAAGAGCACCTCATAGATATCTTGTTGCTTCTCAGCTTCGATAAAGATAAAACCCTTTACATGGTCAACTGCACAGGCAGATACTATCTGCAGCTTAGTTCCTAAGTATACCATGTCCGCATATTTTTGCATAAGACAGAAAGCTGAGAATCTCTCACGTCCAACCTAGGAAGGAGATTTGAGCATGAAACATGAGTACACAAAAACACCACAGTAACTCGATTAAGAACTTGCATTCACGTAACACCCGAAGTGTAAAAACCATACCATGCATTTCACTTTCCAGATAATTAGATCCTTGGCAGATTGCACATAAATGTTTCTGTCAATGGATTTCTTCTGATCATGACCATCTTCCATATAAGTAACAAAACCAGCTCCAGGTTTGTATCGCTCTTCCAAAATTCTATCAAGCTCTTCCTCACTCATATCCTCCTCTTTGACGAATGGAAGATTAGGGATTTTGGTAGGTTCATTATTGAATTTGAACCCTGAGCCAAATTCATCTTCGAGATCTGTTTCAAGGTTTACCAAATTTCTTTCTTTGGTGGGCGATGGGTCTGTATTGTCCGGCTCCTGTGTTATTATTTAATTTATTTTATTTCAACTCCTTGTCTCTTTATTGGTGATTATTCATGAAAGATGTTGTGGTGTGAAGGATTGTTGGTAAAATTGAAAGTGAGATGAGATGTGAGTTAATTTGGTCAGTTGATACTGTTGCATGTGAGTTAAGGGTAGTTGCATTTTGGATGTGGTATATGTTGCTTGCAGCTTCCGGGTATGCAGTTGCACTGGTTATAATAGGAAAATGTGTTTTTTGTGGAGAAAGAAAATTGTGATTTCCTTTATTTCTGTTTTCAATAAGTTGTTTTCTCTTTTATTATGTTTCAAAAATCGACAAATTAGTTAATATTACAACCACAGTTGTAGAAGAATTTTAGATTCTTTTGTTTTCTTTGATCAATTCAATGTTTTGGTTTTGATTAAATGAACCAAGGCCTTTTCTCCCACCTGTTTGCATTGGATGGGTTACAAGTCTTTCCTTTATCTTTTTTTTTTTTGGTGTGTGTGTCTTATACAATACTAGTGGTTGTGAATATAGCAAATGCCTAAAAAAGCTATCTGACTTTAACTCCAGACTTCTTTCTGCTTGAGCAGTCTGAGCTTACTGTCCACCCTGCATGAACTATAAGCAGGTTGGAATTTACTTGTATTTTAATTTTGAAGACTGGAGTTATCCAGTATGTGTAATACAGTTTTGTATACTTGATTAATTAACACAGTACATGATCCTGGGAATAAGAGCAAGTGATAATCATTTTAATTGTTTGCATATTTTTATGGGATGGTCCCTTTTTCTATCTTTCGAGGTACATTTTTGGACCTTTTGTGGCTTATCATACTAAAGTGATTGTTATGTGCGAGGATTTAGTACTTGACTCAGAATTTTTGTTGCTTATTGATTTCTACTTGTGCAGTACTAGTTTTTTTTTCTTCTCAATTTCTTACTTCTGGATGTGTTTAATTTATCATCCACTTATGAAAATGAGTTAATATTGTACCATACTGTCTTCTGAAAAGTCAGTGGACACCTAGAAAATGCAAAAATGTATTATTGTCCCTTATTGGATCCTAGAGGTGAAATTGGCTCTATATAGAGCGATGCTTAAATGATCAAGATGTGCATTCTTTTACCTGATATTATGGTTAGTGCTACATTATACAACTGTAGAGAGTTTTGTTTCTTGCATTTTTTTTATGAGTGCAGATATCTGTTTACCTGTACCATTAATTGATTTTTTTTTTTTTTTTTGGTAAACCTTGAAACAGATCTCGAAGATGAATTTGGCTCAGGGTTCAAATTCAATAATGAACCTACCAAAATCCCTAATCTTCCCTTCGTCAAAGAGGAGGATATGAGTGAGGAAGAGCTTGATAGAATGTTGGAAAGAGCGATACAAACCTGGAGCTGGTTTTGTTACTTATATGGAAGATGGTCATGATCAGAAGAAATCCATTGACAGAAACATTTATGTGGCAATCTGCCAAGGATCTAATTATCTGGAAAGTGAAAATGCATGGTATGGTTTTTACACTTCGGGTGTTACGTGAATGCAAGTTCTTAATCGAGTTACCTGTGGTGTTTTTGTGTACTCATGTTTCATGCTCAAATCTCCTTCCTAGGTTGGACGTGAGAGATTCTCAGCTTTCTGTCTTATGCAAAAATATGCGGACATGGTATACTTAGGAACTAAGCTGCAGATAGTATCTGCCTGTGTG
>BMAC01001078.1:293508-330820 GCA_014905375.1 Phtheirospermum japonicum
TGGGGTGGGGGGTTGGGGGGGTGGTTGGGGGTTAAAAGGTTGATTTTCTTTCTGCTGTTCCTCTATTTTTATTTTTATTAATATTTTACTTTGGGTTATGTGGTAAACTGTTTGATGGAGAATGGTGTTTCTGGGGATAATCTCAAGTATCATGTTCTTGATTTCTCGACTAAATTTACCACACACTCACAAAAACAAGCAAATGCAGTACCAAAAGACAACTCCAGAAACAGACCATTCCACGTTTCTATTTCCTTATGGTTCTTCGTCAATCGATTACCTTCGAGATCGAACATGGAATCGTCACTGGAATCGTCGTCCTCGTTAACGTCGTACGCCTCGTCGTCGAAGAACTGAATCACGCCGCGGTTCTTCCTCTTCCGACCAGTTTTGTCATCGTCGCCTCCGCCCGTGCTCTTCCTCTTCCCCTTTCCGCCGCCGTCCGTTACCTTCTCCTTACCCTTCGCCGAAACCATTCCAATGGCTCGAAATTTTCTCCAAATTTCTGCAATTGATTCCGAAATATTTTTGTCTTGAACTATTCAAAGAGCCCACAGTCGGTGTCACGGCTTTTGCATTTCTTTCGAGAGTGAGATGATAAAGTGGAGTGCAAGTGCTGCTGAAAATGTTAGGTTATAAAACTCAAAAAATAAAATAGTCAAAGTAAAATTTATTATAATAAGTAATTAAGTATTATTAAATAAAATATTATAATTTAATATCATTTATTTATTTAAAAATAATATGACATAAAAACGGTGTAAGAATATTCTGTTAGTTGGTATAAATCAACACCAAATGAAGGTTTTTTAATTATATCTAGCTCCATTTTTGAAAATTAATATTTTATGTAATTAACCATGACAATTAATTTTATTACTCAAAAATCTTTATAATTATTTTTTTTGACAATATTTAAATATTAGGAAATAATTTGCAAAAAAATAGTAAATTAACAAAATAATTAATTTACTTTGTATAAATCAACACCAAATATGAAGAGTTTTTATTATATAGAGTCCACAATATATGTATTGATTAATTTATTCAAATCAATTATTATTATCAAATTTCAAAAAATATCTAGACATCAATCAATTATTTCAATTAACAATATAAGAAATCATCCCTTAAGTCTTACAACAATCTATATCTATATTTATATCTATATATATATATATATATATTAAAGCAGAGGTCTGGAGAGAGAAAAAAATATGAGTGGAATGCCACGTAAATGCCACGTAGGATTTTTTTTTTTAGTTGTGTAGGAGTTTTATTAACATAATTATGATAGATACCATAATTAATATTAATGATGATTTTATTCACCTAGGATTAGTTTCTTTTTTTAATTATGTAGGAATCTTATTAACATAATTAGGATATATACTCTAATTAACATTATAATAAGAAATAATATATATATATATATATATATATATATTATATATATATAATTAACATTATAAAAATAAGAATTAATATTGTGTATATATATATATAATCACTTATATGTTATTTTAATTTTTATTATGAGTTTTTTCTTTTACGTTTTTTTTTTGATTTGTTTTTTTCATTCCAAGTCCAACAATATCAAATTTGTCATTTTTCTCAAAAATAATTTGATCACTTTATTTAATTAAATTATACAAAAATTCACAATCTCACTCTCTCTCCTCTTCTCTCTCTCTCTCTCCTCTCTCTCTCTCTCTTCTCTCTCTCTCTCTCTTCTATATATATATATATATATAATATATATATATATTAAAGGAGAGGTCTGGAGAGAGAGAAAAAGATGAGTAAGAAATAGAAAAAATGCCACGTAAATGCCATGTAGGATTATTTTCTTTTTTTAGTTATGTAGGAATTTTCTTAACATAATTATGATAGATACCTTATTTAATATTATTATGATTTGGTTTTTTTTAATTAAAAAGCCACCTTGGATTAGTTTCCTCTTTTAATTATGTAGGAATCTTCTTAACATAATTAGAATAGATACTCTAATTAATATTAAAATAATAATAATTAATATTATATATATATATATATATATATATATAATCACTTATATGTTATTTTGATTTTTATTGTGAGTTTTTATGTTTTTTGTTATTATTATTTTTCATTTGAATCCAACATATCAAATTCGTCACTTTTTCTCAAAAATAATTTGACCACTTTATTTAATTAAATTATAAATTCAAAATACAATATAATTATATATTACTTTTATTGGCTATCAACGTGTTACTATCAAATATTATTACGATTCAATACTTTTTTATTTGAATTGATCTCATAAATAATGTATTTTGTTAATATCTCAGAAACCGCGTAAACAAATACAAGTGCAAACCCAACACTAAGTGGAATGAACACTATGACATCAACAACAATAGATTTGGAAAAAGATCAACTAATTCGAAAATAAAAAAAGGGGAAGACCGCCTCTGAAAGCAAATGTTGCTAAACACATTAATTTTGAAAGCATTCATGTCATACTTAATTTCAATTGAAATTGAAAATTAAGTTTTTCTGTTAGGTATGCATTTATATTTTACATACTAACCCCTTCAACATCATTTTAATATTTATATTTTATTAATACTTACACTATCATTTGCTCATTGTGCGGAGAAAAAAATTATCTTCACATGAAATTGTAGACCTACAATCCATGCTAGACAGTGAAAACAATAAAAAAAAAACATGTAAGAGAGAAAAAAAAGTCACATAGGATTATTTTTCTTTTTTTAAATTATATAGGAATTTACTTAATATAATTAGGATAGATACCCTAATTAATATTAAAAATAACAAGATCATATATATATATATATATATATTTATATATATATATATATATATATATATATATATATATATATATATATATATATATATATATATATATATATATATATATCACTTTTATGTTATTTTAATTTTTGTTGTGAGGTTTTTTTGTTTTTTTTTGTTATTATTATTTTTATTGTGAGTCCAATAATACCAAATTTGTCACTCTTTCTCAAAAGTAATTTGACCACTTTTTAAATTAAATTATATTAAAACGAAAACATAATTCATTATCTATTTTATTGGCTATCGATATTTACTATCAAATATTATTACAATTCAATACTTTTTTATTTGAATTGATCTCATAAATAATTTTTAATATTAATGATGATTTAGTTTTTTTTTTAATTATGTAGGAGTTTTTCTTAACATAAATAGGATGGATACCCTAATTAATATTAAAAAAATTAATAAGATCATTTGAATATATATATATATATATGTGTGTGTGTGTGTGTGTGTGTGTTTGTGTGTGTGTGTGTGTGTCTGTGTGTGCGTATGTTATTTTATTTTTATTATGAGTCCAACAATATCAAATTTGTCACTTTTTCTCAAAAATAATTTTACCACTTTTTTAATTAAAATATGCAAGATTGCACAATGCAATACAATGTAGTATTTGTTTAATTGGCTATCAACATGTTATTTATCAAATATTACGATTCAGTACTTTTGATTTGAATTGATTTCTTAAAATAGTGTATTTGTTCCTATCTCAGTAATCATGCAAAATAATACAAGTGCGAAACCAGCATCGAGTGGAATGAACATTGTGGCATCAACTATAATTGATTCGTAAAAATATCAACTAATTGTCTATTAGATGTTGGTGATATTGATCCACAAAGTGATAGCAAGAGAATTGTAGTAGAAAAGAGATCTGGTAATTTGAAACGTATCAACGAGTTGCATCCTTTGTACGTTGATCTACACTATCCATTACTATTTCCATGTGGCGAAGACAACCACAGGGAAGACATATCTTTTTCTGAACCTAGAAAATCTAAAGGCAAGGGTAAACAATATGTGAGCCAGATGGAGTTCTTTTCTCACCGATTGCATGAAAGAGGCACGGAGGTACTCACTATTCTATATAGTTGGCGACTCACAAGAATTCATAATTGATGCATTTACGATTATTGAATATTCAAAATTGTGGTACGTTAGAACTCATCAAAAAAATTATGAAGTGAGATTTACAGTAGGATTGTTGATGTAGTGTGATGAGGTGAGGCAGATGGCTGGTACTCATGTTGTCTTGCCCACGACATTTACTAGCGGTTCTCCAGAGGCCGTTTCACATAACTTTTTTCTATACTAAATTGTTTAGCTTATTTATATGCTAAATAGTGTAACCAATTTAAATATATCAAGTATTTGTTTATATAGGGTAATAAATATAACTATAGGTTCCCTATAACATTCTATCAGAACAAATGTGAGGATGTAGAGGATAAAAATATTGATGAGATCAACATGTATTATGATTGTCATTACATTTTTCCACGCGAAGCGGCGTGGAGAATATTAGTTTATGAAATTCAGTATAAAACTCCACCTATCATGTGTTTGAGTTTTTATCTTCCAGAAGAGTATAATGTATTGTATAATGATAATGATCACGCAAGTCAAAAACACCATAGCATGTTTTAGGTTGTTTCGAGATAAATAAGAAAAATCTGGAAGCATGAAGTTTGCCTTATGTTCAGTTTCCTAAAAAAAAAATTTAGTGCTCAAAAACAAAAGAATGGGCACCTAGAAAAGTAGATTTTTTTTAATTAGTACGAATTTATTATATTCTGCCAAAAATGATAAAGTAATGGATGCAATATATTTAACCAAGAGTGGTGTATTTCTCATCTATAGACACAGAGGATGCTTTTTACAACTGTTAAATCTAATAGTGGAATTTTTCTTAATGTAATATCTAATGACATAACTTTTCTTCTTCTTCGAAAGGAAGAACTGGGCATTCTAGATTTAGGGTTACATTTAATATCCACTAAGATTTCGATCATTACTGGTACTCCACTTGCAAAATTAATGGTGGATGTCCATCTCATTATTTGGGACGAAACTCCAATGATGCATAACCATTATTGAAAATTAGAATTCCACTCATGTTGTTGAGAAATATCGATCATTCCCTTGTGTTGTGTAATATTAGTTGTTTACTTGACGGTCATATTGTATAGGCTAATATTTCTCAAGGAAGCAATGCAGGTGAATTGTTGTTAATCCTTAGAATGACTGTCACACCATCCTATTCGAGGTTCCCTTTCAAGTTCCAACGATGACAATTTCCTCTGATCGTGTCATATGCTATGATGATCAACAAAATTCAAGGACAATATCTCTCTCACGTTGGAGTTTTCCTGAAGAAGCCTGTTTTCAGCCATGGTTAGTTATACGTTTCTATATCAAGGGTGACCAATCGTATGAGTTTACAAATATTGATCGACGATGATGAGAATAAACATGCAAACAAAACTACAAATGTTGTGTATAAGGAAATTTATCATAATTTATAAAGTATATTCGTCTAATAACAATCCTTTTATGAATTAGGTTATATCATTTTTATACTATTCGTTCTTTAAATAATATTTAAATGATTTATATATAGGGAGCAGTTATGGTAAAACCATATCTGGTGTGAGAACCAGTGATGGTTCTTACCGAAATATACACACGCAGAGAGATATATATAATTTAAGTATACATATATACAACTGTTTATTTAAATATTTTAATACATTTTAAACAATTCCTTTTATTTTAAATAAAATAAAATAAAGAATTATCGTGCAACGCACGGGTACAATACTAGTCATTAATAATTTCATCAAGAAAAAAGTTAGGATAAGTCAATATACAGGATTACACATATATCAAATTTAAGTCAAAAACTCAATTAGAGATATTCTATAATTAAATAAATTAGCACTCATAATTTAAGAAAAATCAACTTGTATACCACTAATTAATTAGTTCAACTTGGTTAATAAATCAAAAAATAATTTTTACATATACGACTTATGTAGAGTACTCAAATAATTTTTTTATATAACTACTAAAATCAATCAAAAAACTAAAATTTCGTAAATGTTAAAGATAAAAATCAAATAATTCAATTAATACCAAATTATCTCATTCTATGAATCATGCTTCCATTTCAAAATACAGGATTATACATAATGATATATTATTTGTCCCACATTCCTAATATATGAAATGATAAGTCAACTTTGTATACCAATAATAAAGATATTCCACATTATTTCTTAATTGTTATAAATTTTATATATAGAATTACTCATAATCATATATATGTATTTTTTAATTATCTTGAAATAATTTTCAAAAAATATAATCTCATACTTATCACCACGAACGTATCCCTATAAAATATTAGAACATTCATTACTATTTGAATAAAGTAAATATTCATTGAAATTGAATATTTTTATGATAGAAATCTGTCAGATAGTTTTTTGGATGTTTTTCATATCATCCATAATTTTAGCTACAATTAACAATTTACTATACTTTTATAACATACACACACGTTTATGGTGATAACAGAACTTAGTGTTTACTAGTTTAAAAACCTGCGATTACGCGGGCATAAATAACAAAGGTATAAAAATGTAAATTCTATAAAAAAATAAATTATATCAAAAGGTGATTATCAATGCCAAAAGGAAAAAAAATGGTATTCACTTTAAATTATGAAACACTTCTTTGTGAACTACATTAACTGTCTTATTCACAATGGTATCATTTTCGTCGAAACAAAAATTCTTCAACAGTTATTCACTCAATAAATTGCGACATATAAAGATGACTGTGGTTGAACACTGGTCTTGGCAAATACAAGCCAACGCTTGAGAGAGTTTAACCTTGACTCTTGTTTATAGTCATTGTGATACAAACAATAAGTGAAAACTGTATTTTCTGAAATTTGATACGTAGGTTGCATATGTAATTATTTTAACGTGTAATCTTACGGAACAATTGAATATTATTTTTTTAAGTTATTTAGAAAAACAAAATAAGTGATTATATATTTAGAGTTAAGCAATATATATTTAAACCATCTAATTATTTTTCAAATATAGAATATTATTAAAAAAGAATTGAACATGGTTCATAAAAAGATTACTATTCGTTGAAATGTAGTTTACAAATTATAAAATACTTAATTGTACAAAACATTCACACGCTATTCTCTAGCCTGCAATAAAATAAAATAAGGAGATGTGAGATCATAGTAGTTTAGTACTAATAAATCAAATATATAAAAATTGCAAGATAATGATTCTAAGTCATGAACCTTAAACCCAAAGTCATGTAAAAGTAACAATTTGAATAAATTGTAAACTCCTATTGCAAAGAACTTAACGAACTTATATTGTGCATAAACAACAATGAACTTTAATGACATACATATACATTTTTTAATTATAGCCATTTACACTATATATTACTGTAGGCTTTTCATCTCTTTCTGGAGATGACATGAAACAATATGATTATCACAACATTGCGCGACTAAACTCGGTAAAATAAACTGAGAATCAAAAAGTTAGTATATCTATTAAAAAAAATGAAATTAATATTAGAAAAAGCACCTTAAATGTTTTAATCCTCTGATTTTCTAAAAATTTAATGTAAGCGCATATATAGAATATCATGATCAATTATTTTATATAAACCTAACCAATGATAATTTATGTTTAGACCAAGAGTAGTCTAAGCAATAAAATACCAAGAAACAAGCAGTTCAGCAATGAAACAAATAAAAACGAAGAAGAGGAAAAAGTGCTTGACTTTTATTCCTTAATTTCAGGTCGGATCGGCCTTGGCCGCATCCTTTTATAGGGTTAATCTCTTGCTACAAGCCTTCCTCTCTCTAAACTCTCTATGTATTTCTCTCTCTAGCCAATTGGGGATCCTTTCTCTCTCTCTCTCATGGATAGGGCTATTTATAGTTTTCCTTCAGAACCCTAATTGGACACGTGTCACTACCTCAGTGGACACCGACTTACTTGGCTAATAAGACAGCCAAAAAGCCCTAAACCTAATTGGACACTTGGCACCCCTCATTGGTTGTGCATCCCTTCACTACAAAAAATTTCGGCTATGCTGACGGCCAAATCCGTCCGAAAGCCGTCAGTATATGGAATACTGACGGCCTCCTGATGGATATTGGTTGTCAGCATTCTCATTGTCAGGATTGTAGTATCCTGACGGAAAAATGTTCCCGCCAGGACTGCTGACGGCTTTCTTGATGGCCAAACCCGCTAGAAAATGGCCGTCAGTATTCCTGGCGGGTTTGGCCGTCAGGAATATCTGATGCCATCCTGACGAGTTTGGCCGTCAGCAATCCTGGCTGGTATGTGCCCGTCAGTATTGCTTGCGGGTAAAGGCCATCAGAAAGTCCTGAAATATACTGTCGACCTACCCGTCAGTAGGACGTCAGTAAGAAAATGAAAATATTATTAAACTTTCTGATATATTAATTAATAATTAAATTAAAAAATAATAAACAAATAAAATTTTAGATAATCCTAAATAAATTATCCAATAATTAAAAATCAATCCATCCATCGAATGTATAAAAAAATCCCGAATTATCCATCCATCTAACTATCACCACCATCGAATGTCGGATCAGGGTGAGGCTGAGTAGGATGTTGACGAGACATGGCCTGATTTTTTAATTATCTTGAAATAATTTTTGAAAAATATTGTGTTTGGTCTTAAAGTTTATCTTGAGTTAGATTTATGTATGTGGCCTGATTCAAATATTCACGTAAAAGGTTCAAGAGAAAGCTATTAAGATATAATGTAACATATCTAGCGAATAATGTATAATATTAGAATGAAAACTATTTCGTTCAAATATCTCTGAAGAATGTGAGAATCTGTCGAGGAATAGACAATTATTCACTGAATTGATATTTATATGTGACAAAATCTTGATGCCTAGTGGCACATTAATTAAAGTCATAAAAGCTCAGTATTGACCAAGAGCGAAACGAACCTTGTTAAGTTTAATGATATTCATGTTGATTATTATCATTAAGAAATACATTATGAGAATGGAACTATACCTTTGGTTTATGTGGAAGAAGGCACGTTTTAGAGTCAATCTAGTAATTTTACTTTACTACTTTTTGATTGTTGAATCATAACATATCGCCAACAAAGAACTATTGGACACTGACTCATTCAAGTTTTGACACGACTGGCATTGATTCTTTAGTCGTCATGATATGATAGTCCATATTGTAAGAATTAACATGGACGTCTTTTATTTTGAGTGAAACACAAAACAAGATAGAAACGTGATGCACAGTATAGTGTCGAACTAATGTTGTTCAATTACATCTAGTGCATTCTAAAGTACTAGGAGCACTACATACATTCATATCTCAAAGATACATCACTCGTTTTTCCAGAGCTTGTTCATTAGCAAAATTGTATGATTGAGACCTGCATTTGCTAAAGATACAAAGTGTAATATTCCATTCTTATAATTGATAATTGGTGATACATGTGGACATAACGATTCAAAATGCGGATCATTCAAGAATTTGATAGTTTTGGTCGATTTCTCGACATGTATTGTCCATTAAAATATTGCATATGCAAAACTTCTAGCACATTTAGTAAGATTGAGGACTCACCATCCTTATAGAGCATCCAAATTCATAATGCTAGAGAGTTTACATCAAAAGTATTTGATGTCTACAGCATTTTAATCAAGATCGATGTAATGCATCTTGTACCCTAATGTGCATATACAATAAGGTCTCAAAGAAGACACCATCAAAAAGGATATAGATGGTGACTAGACAATATTTATACGTATATTTCTCTCTGCATAGAGTTATGAAATATTACACGCAACTTTTACTTATTCGTTTATAAACCTCTGCTAACAAAATACTTTGCGTGCCAGTTAGTAATTAGATATAAGCCTGATAATTCATATCTATGCATATTTGATTACGCAGTATATGTGCCTATTGCGCCCCCACAACGCATTTATATAGGTTTCTAAAGACGATTAAGTATTTATGTTGGATATAAATCTCCAACATTCATCCGCTATTTGAAACCTTTGACAGACGATCTCTTTACCGCTAATCTTTGGATTTGTCACTCTAATGAGACAGTCTTCCTGTCGTTAGGGGGAGATAAGATAAAGTATTTTCTAATGGAATGACAGAAATAATTTCACACTATGTCTCATTATTATTTAGACCAAGAGTAGTCTAAGCAATACAATACCAAGAAAACAAGTAGTTCAACAATGAAATAAACAAAAACGAAGAAGAGGAAAAGGTGCTTGACTTTTATTCCTTAATTTCAGGTCGGATCGGCCTTGGCTGAATCCTTTTACGGGGTCAATCTCTTGCTACAAGCCTTTCTCTCTCTAAACTCTCAATATATTTCTCTCTCTAGCCAATTGGGGATCCTTTCTCTCTCTCTTGAAGAGGTTATTTATAGTTTTCCTTCATACCCTAATTGGACACGTGTCACCACCTCAGTGGGAACCGACTTAATTGGCTAATAAGACAGACAAAAACCCTAAACCTAATTGGACACCTGGCATCTCCTTATTGATTGTGCATCCCTTTCTGAGTCAGAGTATAAAGCTTTGACCATATCCTTTCTGCCGCCTCAGAGCCGTCCTTATCTCCTTCCAGCGTCGTGCAGACCTTTTTTCGTAACCTACCAGCCCTAGTCAAGCTGTTCTTATCCCTCGAGCCTAACCTCAAACAGAGGCAGGGGATGAGTAGTTCCGAACTTTCTAGCAAGTGTCAAGTCGATCCCAATAATTCACGTGTGGCACTTGCCGCCTGAAATAATGAACTTCCTGGTTAGCTGCTTGACCCCGGACGTGCTTGGTTGGTCGAGTTGGAAGAATCGAACTGGGTGCTATTCGGCGTGCGGCATGCCGAGCTCGGCACTGCTCACGCGGTGCACGCCAGGTCGGCTGAGCTGGGTATTCCGGGCTCGGCACTGCTTGCGCAATGTGCACCAAGTCGGCCGAGCTGGGTATATCGGGCCCGGTGCTGCCCGTGCGGTGCACGCCAGGTCAGCAGAGCTCAGTGTTGCTCGGCACTTCGTGCACCTGTTTTGCACTGCTCGGCGCTTCTTGGCATTATGCATACCTGCTCAGCAATGCACGTTCCTGCTCGGTATTACTTTCAAGCCAGGTCGGTGCTGCTCGGCACTATGCAAATGTCAGGTCGGTCGGACTGGGCGCGCGGGCTCGGTAGGTGTTCGGCGCTGCGCGTGCCTGGTCGGCCGAGCAGGAACACTGGGCTCGGCGAGGTGCTCGGCTACGTACTCATGTTCAGTGCTATGCGGCATTACGCGCACTGGCTCGGCACAGCGCACACCAGGTCGGCTGGATTGGGGCACGCGAGCTCGGTGCTGTTTGGCACTTCGCACACCTGTTCGGCGCTGCTCGCGCAGTGCGCGCACCTACTCGGGGCATTACGTGTAAGCCAGGTCGATGCTGCTTGGCATTACGCGCATTCCAGGCCGACCGGACTAGGGCACGCGGGCTCGACGGGTGCTCGGTGCTGTGCATGCCTGGTCGACCGGGCTGGCGTGCTGGGCTCGGTGAGGTGTTCGACGCTGCACGCACCTGTTCAGCGTCCAGCCCATCTGTTAGGTATTTGATGGGTACGACAATCCGAGTGATTAGCACGGGCCTGGGTGTTTGATTAGCCATCACATAGCAGCTCGAAACTCTAAGATGGCCCAGGTCGACTTCTTACATAATGGGTTTTTATCCGTCTGAACTGGGTACCCTTTTGCATATCATTGACCCCAATTTATCCAGATATTACCTTTATGCTCTTCCCGGTCGCCCGTGTCCGGTCGTCTATCAACAAGCCCCTGAGTGCGGAGTTGACTATTCGTTAGGAGGGTTCGGACTCATCCTTTCCTCCAGAGGTGCGTCGACCTTGAAGGCTGAATTTGTGATGTTAGTGTTTCACCTTGTTCATCATGGTACGTCTGACGTTCTGCCCTGTTCTCCATGCTCACTGCTCGTCTCTTGGTCCGTACATGGTATGGAGCGTCAGCAAATTGTACGACAAGACAAGAGCTTTCATCTTTTTCTTGTTTGTCCTCTTCACCTTTATTGATATGTGTGCTTTTGTCTTGATCCTTCTTGTTGTAATGTGTGCCCCCGTCTTCTTCTTCTTTAATGGAGTGGGTGCCCATCATCCCCCCCCCCCCCTTTATAAATGGAAGGCACGAATACTCATCCTCATTCACCCTCCACTTTTCTTCTAATTCTTCCTACTTCCTTGATTTGCTTTTGAACTTTCTTTTGAAAACCGAAGCCCCTTGCCTCTTGTTTTTGTTCTCTCATCTTCCAGCTCTCCTTCATCGTCCAATTGTATCCCTAGTCAATTTCTTGTCGGCTCTCTTCTTGCTTTGCTCTTAAAGGTAAAAATTTTTGCTTTTTTGTCCTTTGTTATTCGAATGTCTTACAGCCCAAGATATTCTCCGGATGATTCTGGCGAAGTGGGCTACGAGGGTGACGTGAATTATGATGGTGTTCATCCTGGACTGGGGGGTTATATCTCACAGTTCGGCTTGAATGAATATGGTAGCTTCAGAACAGGTGCTACCTTTGGCGCTGGCCGACTTTTTGAATTTGAGAAGTTTAACAATGTGGGTCAATTCGGTTTGAGCACCCAGTTTGGTCTTGGGGGGCAATTTGGTGCTGCCTGCAAGTTCGAGCCAAGGGTGGGCCTGGTTCAGGGAGTACATATAGCCAGGCCGACGTCCCAGGTTAGACCTGGCCGCGTGCTGGGGATTGGCTCGACGACTTGAGCCCAGACAGGACTGGGGTCCTGGATAGTTTGGCCGGTCTTCGTGAGGCCGCCAGAAAATCGAGGGGGCCTCGGGTTGGGGTTGACGGTTTGGGCGATCCGACGCCTCGGAAGGTGGGGAAATGTTCTAAATCCACGAAGCTCTAGCCCGGTCCACTGATGGCCCGACCTAACAAGCCTGCTCCTTCAAATTGTTGGGAAAGGCCGGCCCCATTGGAAAGGGAGGAGTTAGCCTTGGAAATTGCTGTGCAGGGTAGCACTCTAACTGAGAGGCATCTGGAGGAGTACCGTAATGAGCATCTCGTACCCGGTTATGTTCATTTGTTCCTACCCTACCCAGTCGAGCAGATACACCACGCGCCTCGTTCTTGTACGGCTATGTTCTGTGATAGCCTGGATTTTGGCCTTTCCCTTCCGCTCTCGCCCTATGTCACACGTTTACTTAGGAGGTGGGGTATTCCCCTTTCTAAAATCCATCCCTTGTCGTTGGCTCGAATCTTTGGTTTGGTGGTTTTGTTTAGTGAAAACGGTTGGCCTCTCCCCACCTTTGATGAATTGAACTGGCTTTATCAGTGGAAACCCTCGGGGGGTGCCGGGACGGGTTGGTTCTATGCTTCGGTCCGAGATGGTGTGTTCAAAACTTTGGTCTCGGATCTTTTGGAGAGTCTCCACACGTGGAAGCCGTATTGGTTTTATGTGGGGGGTGACTGGCCGACGCGGAGACCTGATGGGCGTGCCTGCAGTCCACCGCTTGCTTTTATTTCTACACTTGGTTGGTGTATGTCCTCGTCTTTCACTGCTTTCTTCTACTCTAATCCCTCATTATTTTGTTTTGTTTACAGCTATTCCAGAAACTATTGAGCCTGGTATTGAGTTTCTTGAGTGCCTATATACCATTCTGAGTTCAGATCCTGAACCGCGGAAGTAGAGAGAGATTTTTGATCCTGCCAAGTGTTACAAAGCTGGTTTACGGGTTCTTTCCCCTGACTTGGGTCTTGGTCGAGTTCGCCCTGGTATGGTTAATGATATTTATTGGGTGTCGGGTCGGCTTGTCTATACTGGTTGGCTCGACATCCCCCCTTTTTAGTTGCATATTTTCATTTTTGCTTGCTATTTCAATTTCTGCATATGCACGAGGCATCCGACCAACTTGCATTTTACATTTCTTAGTTAGTTTATTTTCATAGTTTTAATTTTATTTTCATTTTCATTTATGTTTCAAGCTAAAAATACATTGATTCTCACATAGCAATCGAATTCTGATAATACCGAGCCATAGAACCCCTTGATATATTCATCACCACTAAAAAAATACAAAACCAAATGGGAATGGGCAAGGCTGGGCGCTGCCTAGCCTAGTGGCGCTGCACGGTGGGCATGAGTCTGGGCATGGAAATCATGCCCGTTCTTGCGCCTAGGGTGCTGGCGCTGAAATGGGTAAAGCTAGGCTACCATTCCAGAATGTTAGCCATTTTGGAGCTTGCTCTTGGCACCGGTTTGGGCATGCAAATGGGCAAGGCTAGGCTTGAGTTTTGGCCTCCATGCCTTAGCTTGAATTCAAATCATTAACTATTAAATGAGAATTTTGAATATCAAAACCCAAGAATTACACCAAACCTCCAATTAATTGAAGACATTTAACCCAATTAAATATAAAATTAATAAGAAACACGAAAAACAACAAAATGAGAAAATAAACAAATAACCTAATGAGACTCGATTAAAAACTACTAAAATCAACATAAAACTCTAATTAAAAACACGAGAAAAATACCAAAATTACATGCAAAACAACCACCCCACACTTATCGGTTTGTTCGTACTCGAACAACGAAAAGAATTGAGAATGTACATGCAATGAACATTATGTAAAAAGAAAAACCCTTGTGCTTATGATGAAAGTATCAACATAAACTCGTTAATGTAAAGCATTGCTCGTATTAGTCTTCCTCAAATGAAAACCAAATCGATGACTTCCTCTCAAATGGAATTTTGAGGGTGTTCGCTCAATTCGCCAAGTGTTTATTTATATAGGACGTGTATACGCTCGAATCGGACAATGCATGCACCTTGTCAAGATTTCACAAATCGGAAACTCAAAAGCACCCATTGTACACAACCAAACAAGAATCGATAGAGGTCTTTATTTCGGGTTGTAATATTGTCTCTTTGGTAAGGTATCAAACATTTGTATATAGTGGCTAAAACACGATCCAACGTGATCAATAACACACGAAACCCTAACTTCTAGAACCCGAAGCTTATGATCGCTTCACCCATCCCAAATTAACAAACATTCATTCGAAAACCTTTTGTACATTCGTATACTTTTCCGACTTTCATTTCCTAACACTTAGAAGCTTTTTGAATTTGCTTCTTTTTACTAAACTTAGCCTTTAAATTAGGTTTTTCACTTGAACGTACGCTTTATCACTTTTCGTGATTTGTGTTGGAGTATTATTTTTCTTCTATTTTTTTTTTTTATGTATAAGGAACTCAAAACCCACAATTGATTTTCCACTCATTTCTAGTCAACTAACAACATACACTCTCACCTCACAATTTATGAAGATATAAGAGCTAAAATTGAGCTCGGCTAATAAGAAACGAGGTATAGGCTCAAGGGGGCTCATTTGGGATATTTAAGTAGCTTATATATTTGGATATGGCTGGAACAAGGGTGATATATGTGCCTCGAGGTCATTTTCAAACTCAATCATGTACGAGCAAAATCAAGCCACCTCAATGCAATTTCCATAAAAATGCAAGCAAGCCGATAATTCACAGAAGGCTACTCACTAGTTTGCACTGGGTTTCGGAAAACACAATCAAAAGAACTTTTAGAGCATTGCAATCTTTTCACGAGTAAATGTTGAGTATATATATATAGGCGGGTTATAGACGAAGCACAAAAATTCAACTCCTCACACGAGAGGGCATATACATGCAAAAACCCGACAAGTAAACTATTCAAACTTCCAAGCATATGGTGATTTCTAAACAATGTAATAAAGACACAAAAGACACAAAATGACTTAACCATATAAATGCGCAATTAGTAGGCGTCACTTCGCCAAGAATGCGCACTTCGCCAAGGCTCAATTTACGAAAGACAAATCATGCTTTGTGACACCCGGACCCTAACCACCTACAATAGAAACTTCCTTAACCGAGCGAGTTTGGGTCGAGCTCGGTGGGGTCCACTTAAGCATTAAGCATTAAGCATTCTAAGCAAAAAACGAGCATGGCTAGATTCTCTCGGCTCCATGATCGCTACTAATCTTATCAATTTGGCCAAGGTTGGAGTCGGAAAACAACACACTAGAAAAGAAAATCACACGGAATCAAAAATACAAGAAAATATGCACATGAACCAAAACAAAACGAAACAAGGGTTAAAAAGAACCAAAAGACGACACAACATCTTTTTCATTTTTTAGTTTTTTTTAATGTTTTTGGATTTTTATATAATAAGAAAGTGAGAAAGAAAGAAATGTAAAAATAAAAGAAATGAACGAAAAGCACATGGGTTGCCTCCCAAGAAGCGCTTGTTTTACGTCACTAGCTTGACGAACTCCCTTTTTGGTCATGGAGGAAAGATAACGGGAGCATCCACCAAAATAATATCCTCCTTGTCGGGAGGGTACACCCTTTGGAATGTTCTCGAGGCATCACATAACCCAAGTAAAGAACGTCGAGAAGCAACCGTTCCAAATGTCATCTTGGCTCGATCTTCAGGAGGAATGGTGGTTTTGCAGTGACCCAACAACTCATCTAGAAAGTGATAAGAATAATGGCCGTCTAGTGTTCCAATCGGGCAAGTAGAAGTCGCCTTGGGTAGAATTTCGGGTGGAATTATTGTTTTGAAGTGACCCAACGACTCATCCAAAAATCAAAAGGAGTAATGGATGGCTAACTTTTCAACCATGTGGTCGATAAACGGGGGAAGGAAACGATCTTTCTTGTTGGCCGCATGTAACTTCTTAAACTCGATCAACATCCTCCCTCCCGTTTTAGCCCTCGTGGACAACAACTTTCCTTTTTCGTCCTCGATCAATTTCTCGTCTTCCACTCCTTAAAATTTGGATTCAAATGCCTTTAGAACTCTCGAGGTGGTTTGGCATCATCCTCCAAGACGATTTTATGCAAGTAAGTCCAAGGGATAATCCCCTTAATAACTCCGAGTTTCCAACCAATCGCCCCCTTATGAACTTTAATTGCTTCAATCGACCCCTCCTCTTTCTCTCGGTCCGAATTTGCAAAGATGATAATCGGCTTGCTCTCCTCTTCCTCTAAATATACATGCTTGGGGGGAAATGGAGGAGGCTTAGGCTCGGGCTTGTTCCTCCTCTCGGTCTCATTGGAGACTAACTCAAATAATTCACCAACCCCCTCAAGATAGTCTTCAAGATTATCGATAGGATCGGCTCCCAACCCGTCATCAACAATCTTCACCTCCCCCGCCAAAATTTTGTCGTTGCCCTCAACGACACAATCACAATCTCTCTCACTAAAGTCTTGGGCGCATTGAAGCTCAAATGAATCGTCGAGGTGAAGAAGAGGTTCATCATCCTCTCCACAACCTTTAGCACAAGCCCCCGAGTTAAACTCATCCTCAATGCTCATTTCCTCCAAATAAACTCTTTCGACCAAATTTCTGATCAAGTCCATATGTAACCAATCTTCATAAGATTGTTTTGAAAGATAAGATGTAGAGGTAAGAACACTCGGAATCGAAACCACGTTCTCTTCTGACGGCGAGACAATCGTATTATCAACCACCCCACACTTATCAAGGACCGCGACCGGAAGAGTATGCGAAGGTAGACTTGGCGATTATCGCATAATGACCAAGAGATCCAGATGGGGAGATGGGGTAGGAGCAATCATCGGGAGAGTCGGACGAAACGGGCCCATGTGAGGAGGTACAAGAGGAGTAGGAGTCAGCGGCGGAGCAAAAGATGGTATAGCCCAATCGGGTCCCGCTTGATATCCATGACCCCCATACACTTCCTCCGAATGAGGCATAGGAATGTTGAACGAGGGATATGAAGTACAAGACGTGGTATCATGACCAAACATTCCACATGATGCACATGGGGGAGCCGGGCTCGGGTTAGACAACTTAGCGATTTGATCCTCCAAAGCCACTATTTTCTTTATCGACTCAAGCTCCATAGAGGATAAAGTCAAGATCATTACATGAGTATTAGAATATGTTGGTTGAGAAGATATTGGCTCGGGAGGAGTAAACACCCCTAAAAAGGGTTTGTTAACATCTCTCATAGTGCGGATGGGGGGTCCACTTGCGACAATGGAGCTCCCACCTCCAAATAACTCATATGAATCGGGCTTTGGAGCACTAGTGGTGGCACCAATCGGGGCATGATTGAAATTGGAAGTCGCCTCCAAAAATGGTTTGTTAACATCTCCCATGGTGTAGATGGGGGGGCCACTTAGGAAATTGGAGCTCGCACCTCCAAACAACTCATACGGATCGGGCTTTGGAGGACTACTGTTGGTGCCAATTGGGGCATGATCGAAATTATAAGTATGAGGGCTTCCATACGGGCCGGGATTCAGATATTGGCCACTCACAGTCCCATTCGGACTCACAAAGCCACCATTATACATGTCCGGGCAATGATTGGGAACACCATAACCGCCATACGGGTCGGGATTCGGAGATTGTCCACCAATTTTCCCATTCGTACTAGCAAAGCCTCCATTAGACATATTCGTGAATTGATTGGGAGCACTATAACCACCATATGGACCGAATATCGTATTATGCATATTCGGAAAGTGATTGGAAGCACCATATCCTCCATACAGACCATTCGTACCCGTGTAACTACTATACCCAACATGGTTTGCACCATGCCCTCCCATGTTGGGTTGTCCATAGCACGTTTCCAAAACCATTATACATCATTCCATTCCTAACATGGTTTGCACCATGCCCTCTCATGTTGTGAATATACCCTCCATTACCATAATGACCTTGCATACTTAAAGAAAACGTCAAATACGAAAGAAAGCCAAAAACTCAAAGAAACTACAAGCTAATCGAAAACCTTAACCGATCCGAGTCGCAACGGCGCCATTTTGTTTTGTAGTTTTTTAATGGTGATGAATATATCAAGGGGTTTTATGGCTCAGTATTATCGGAATTCGATTGCTATGTGAGAATCAATGTATTTTTAGCTTGAAACATAAATGAAAACAAAAATAAAATGAAAATTATGAAAATAAACTAACTAAGAAATGTAAAATGCAAGTTGGTCGGATGCCTCGTGCGTATGCCGAAATTGAAATAGCCAGCAAGAATGAAAATATGCAAGGAAAAGCAATGTTTCACCAAGTACAACTAAAACAACCTAAAGTACAACCATGCATGCATGATCATAAGAATCTAAATAATGCAAATTATCAAAAATCGAAAGCACCAATAGAAAGAGCAAGAAAAGTTGACGTGAAAGTTTAAATCTTTTCGGAAAATAACAAGAAACAAAGAGTAGATCTAGGATTTAACGAAAAACCACGCATGAAAATAAAAACTAAAATAAAGCATATGAAATACTCAAAATAAAAACGATCAAGGACTCGATCTATGATCTAGATGTGTCACTCACCTAGATTCCATGAACAAATCACAAGATCTAACAAGAAATCAAAGAGCTAAGGCAAAATTCATAAAATGAAGAACAAGCATGAAAATTAAAGAACAAGCTTGAAGTACTTAAAGTAAAGATGATCAAGGACTCGATCTATGATCAAGGTGTGTCACTCACCTAAATTCCATAGCCAATTCACAAGATCTGACAATTAATCTAAGAGCTAAAGCTAAAATCATAAATTGAAGACAAAGCATGAAATTAAAGGAAAGCTTACTTGAATTAAAAAGAGAATCCAAAATCTTGAATGAAATTACAACAAAATAAAATCCAAGGGAGTACTTGAATTCTTCTTAAGCTTACAAACCCAAGGAAAGATTGAAATTAAATCTAAAATCTAGAGAGAGAAATTTAATCCCAAACCCATGCTTGGGTTTGGAGGAATGAGAGAGAATTACAAAATGAGAGAAGTCCTCTATTTATACTAGGTTTAATTGGGTTTAAATGGGTCAATTTGGGCTTTAAAGACTTAATTTCATGGGTTTGATCAAGTTTGACCTGAAATGGGCTCCCTAGCCACTTGGCTAGCCCTTTTGGCTTGGTTGGCTCGACCTTGGGCGTGCATCGCTTGAGTTGGCTCGGTCTTGGCTGAGCCTGGGCTAGGGGGGCATGCGCATGGGCGTTGATGTGGGCGCCAGGATGGGCATGGCGCTGGGCAATGCTAGGCACAGAATTGGGCGCCGAAACAGGCGCAGAAGTGGGCAAGGCTGGGCACTGGAATGGTCAAGCCTGGGCGCTACCTAGCCTAGTGGCGCTGCGCGCTGGGCATGAGTCTGGGCGTGGAAATCATGCCCGTTCTTGCGCCCAGGGTGCTGCTGCTGAAATGGGCAAGGCTAGGCTACCATTCCAGAATGTTAGCCATTTTGGAGCTTGCTCTTGGCACTGATTTGGGCATGCAAATAGGCAAGGCTGGGCTTGAGTTTTGGCCTCCATGCCTTAGCTTGAACTCAAATCATTAAGCCACCTATTAAATGAGAATTTTGAATATCAAAACCCAAGAATTACACAAACCTCAAACTGATTGAAGCTATTTAACCCAATTAAATATAAAATTAACAAGAAACACGAAAAACAACAAAAATGAGAAAATAAACAAATAACCTAATGAGACTCGATTAAAAACTACCAAAGTCAACATAAAACTCTAATTAAAAACACGAGAAAAACACCACAATTACATGCAAAACAAGCGCCTATATACCATTCTGAGTTCGAATCCTGAACTGCGGAAGTGGAGAGAGCTTCCTGATCCTGCTAAGTGTTACAAAGCTGGTTTACAGGTTCTTTCCCTTGACTTGGTTCTTGGTCGAGTTTGCCCTGGTATGGTTAATGATGTTTGTTGGGTGTCGAGTCGGCTTGTCTATACTGGTCGGCTCGACATCCCCCCCTTTTTTTATTTTTTTTATGGTCGGCTTGTCAGTCCTTGTTTTGGTGTCGACCTGATGAGGTCGGCTTCCTGATTCTGTCATCTCTTCTCTTGTAGTGTTCTATCCTTTCATCGATCGAACCGAAGCGATGAATGTGATAAACGAGGCCCGCGAGTACATGGAGGCTATGAAGAAGAAGTCAAGTGGGGGGGTGGAGTGGGAAAGCGGAGGAGGGCGGTTCCTTCTAGCAGTGCATCGCCTCCACCCGAGGTCGAGCCTGTCGTGGTCCCTACAGGAAGGTCTCGTGCACGTACGGTTGACGTTGAAGTCGATCTTAGTCCCAAGCTCCCTTTGTGGGTTCATATCCGAAGCAACAGCCCCTGGCTGTCGATTCGGTCTACCCTTCGGCGTACGTGCCGTATTACAGTGAGGAATCGTCGCATAGCTCAACCTTCACCGGAGCGCTCAATCGTGCTTAGGCGCCTGACTTGCGTAATTGGGTGAAGAGTCTTCCCTCCGAGGAAAAGTTCAACTTTGTCGAGACTGACTTGTGTCGGGCTATATCCTCCGTGGTGCTGCTTCGTCATGATTTCTCACAACTTCGACATGCTCATGACCAACTTCTTAATGATCATCAAGCCCTTCAAGAGAGTCATGCCGCTTGCACTTCACTTGTCCTTGATCGCGATCAGTGGATGGCATGAGCCAATAAGTCTGACCAGTCTTTGGCTGAGGCGCTACGTTCGACGGAGTTGATGGTCGGTGAGTTGAATGCCCTCAAGGAAAAACATGCCGAGATGGTGAGGAACCATGCCGATCAGGTCAATGCCGCCTTCGATAGGGGGAGAATGGAGGGGGTTTCCCAATATGAGGCCGAGACTATGGATCCGATGATCAGCGCCTCGTACCTTTCGACTATGCAAAAGGCCTATGATATGCTTGCGGGCGATGCCTCTCTTCCAAATCTAGCTCAACATATTACCGAGAGGAAAGCCAAGCTCGGGATGGGCGGCTCGGACGACGACATGGATGGCTCCGTTGGAGAGGATGATGGTCAGGAGGGTGAAGGAGATGATTAGGCTTCTTGTTTGTTGTTTGGGTCGGCTTGTCACTTTTGGGCAGCTCGGCTTGTTTGTTCTGCTTTGATCTGTTTCTGAATAATTCGTTGTGTAATGAACTTGCTCTGTATGTTCTAGCCTGGTCGGCTTCTTTTGTTCGGCCAACTCTTATTTATGATATTTGCTCATCTTTGGAAATTTTGATGGTGTTTGGTGATTATGTTATTTTTGCTTGACCTTATTTCATATTGTGGTCGTCTTCTTTTGGTTAGTTTTCGAGCGGGGCTTTTTGGGTGGTTTATAACCTTAAGATTTTTTCAATTTCTTGAACTTATTTTTTCAAGTCGACCTCTTTGTCGGGTCTGTTTGACTTTGGCAATTCAGCCTTACTTTTGTTCGGCATTGATACTCACGGTCGAGTACTCGAGCGGTTCCTAAGGTTTTATCCACCAAATTTTTCGGGGTGAACCGGATGACATAAAAGCTGAAGAGTGGATGGACAAAATTGAAAGCATCTTTGCTGCTTTAAACTATTCAGAAGAACAAAAACTTACGTTGGTGGTTTTTTGCCTTGAAGCAGCCGCTCGCAACTGGTGGCGAACCATTAATGAGAAATGGGATCGAGAAGAGGTTGAAAGAACTTGGGGAAATTTCATACAAGAATTCCGCAAATAGTACATTCCCCGTGTGGTTAGGGAAGCTCGACGAGATGAGTTTCACTGACTCAGACAAGGATTTATGACGGTGGCTGAATACAAAGCTGAATTCCATCGACTCTCCAAATATGCGCCAGGGATAGTACAAGACGACGAAGATAAACTGTATACAAGGGGATTAAGAGTAGAATTGCAAAAACAATTGTTGGCAACTGACATATCAACTTATGATGCTGCCGTTCAAGCTGCATCACGAATTGAGAGTGGCCTTAGCAGGTTGGGATTTCTATCGAAGGGAAATAATGGAAATAAGAAAAGAACATTTTGGGGCCAAACATCTCGAAAACCTCAACAGGTGCAAAAACGTGGTGCGAACGAATACGTAGGGAAGGGTAAACAAGTTCAAAAACAAACACAAAATTGTGATTATTGCGATAAGCCAAACCACAAACCAGATAATTGTTGGAAGAAATTAGGAAAGTGCCTTCGATGTGGGAGTGAGAAACATCAAATGAAAGATTGCCCATTGATAAAACCTAATGGTAACCTAGTTCTAACTCCAAAGACTAGTAATAAAACTAGAAATCGCCCAAAAGTTCAGGGATGTGTGTTCACTTTGGAAGGGCAAAAAGCTCCAGGATCAACTGACGTAGTGGAAGGTACTCCTTTTGCATCAGATCACCTAGCTAAAGTTCTTTTTGACCCTGGATCAATGCATTCTTTTGTTGCACCACATTTTGTCTACAATTTAAATTCTTACATGAGGTGTTTACTTTACTCTTTAGAAGTTTAAAATCCTTTAGGGACTAGTAAAATAACTAATTCTGTATTTAGTAATTGTGATATTAATATTGGAGAAAGTTACTTTCCGACAGACTTAGTTGTACTACCAATCTTGGATTATGATGTTATTTTGGGAATGGATTGGCTAGCTCGCCATCACGCACACGTAGATTGTCATACTCGTAAGGTAAAGTTTTGTATGCCAGGATAGCTAATAGTGAATTTTATGAGAGTTTCGCGTAATGCAGTAGCTCCTATCATTTCTGCAGTTAGGGCAAGAAAAGCGCTAACTAAAGGAGCACAAGGGTATTTAGCTTATTTAGTAAATAAACTTGTAGATAAGATTAAAGATGAATGAAATATATGTGGTGTCTGAATTCCAAGATGTCTTTCCCCCAAAACTTACGTCATTACCCCCTGATAGAGAAATTGATTTCACGATTCAGATTCTACCTGGTACTGCACCAATCGCAAGAGCACTGTATAGAATGGCTCCATTAGAATTACAAGAATTGAAAATCCAATTACAAACATTATTGGAGTTAGGGTTTATTCGTCCTAGCGTGTCTCCGTGGGGAGCTCCAGTACTCTTTATGAAAAAGAAAGATGGGACATTAAGACTTTGTATTGACTATCGAGGACTCAATAATGTCACCATAAAGAATAAATACCCTTTACCTCGAATAGACGAACTATTTGATCAACTCCAAGGAGCAGAAGTATTCTCCAAATTAGATTTACAACAAGGATATCATCAATTAAAGATCAAGGATGAGGATGTTCCAAAATCGGCCTTCCAAATTAGATATGGACACTATGAATTTAGGGTTATGCCATCTGGATTAACTAATGCACCAGAAGCTTTTATGGATTTGATGCATAGGGTTTCTAGTTCATATTTAGATAAATTTTTGGTGATTTTCATTGATGACATCCTAGTGTATTCTAAATCGAAGAAGGAACACGAAAATCATTTAAGGATTATTATGGAGACATTGCGAAGTCAAAAATTGTATGCGAAATTCAGTAAATGTGAGTTTTGGCTCACCGAAGTAGCCTTTCTTGGTCACATAATCTCAAGGAGAAGGAATTTATGTGGACCCATCAAAAGTTTAAACGATAATTAATTGGAAACAACCCAAATTTGTAATGGAGGTCAGGAGTTTTTTAGGGTTAGCAGGATATTATCGTCGGTTCATTAAAAACTTTTCAAAAATTGCGGGTGCACTAACAAGATTAACCCAAAAACAAATGAAGTTTGTATGGAATGATACATGTGAAGCTAGTTTTCAAGAGTTAAAGAACAGACTCACTTCTGCACCAATATTGGCTCTTCCTGAAGGGTTAGAGAACTTTGCGGTTTATAGTGATGCATCTAAAGAAGGACTAGGTGTTGTACTTATGCAGAGGGATAAGGTAATTGCTTATGCTTCAAGGAAGCTAATACCATATGGGGCGAATTACCCCACACATGATCTAGAATTGGCAGCCATAGTGTTTGCTCTAAAAAAATGGCGACACTATCTCTATGGAGATAAGTTCATCGTATACACGGATCATAAGAGCTTAAAGTATTTATTTTCTCAAAAGAAGTTGAGTTTAAGGCAACGGAGAAGCATCAAGCTATTGGAAGATTATCACTTTAATATACAGTATCACCCAGGCAAAGCAAATGTGGTAGTAGACACTTTGAGCAGAAAATCTCAAATTGCCAGATTAATGATTCGTGAATGGAGTCATTTGGAAGAATTAAGTCATTGGAAACCAAAACAAGCTGAGGCTCAACTTTTATGTGCTAATATATCATTGAAATTGGATTTATTGGAAGAAATTTGAATATCTCAGGGAAAGGACTTAAAATTTCAAGATCTAAAGGAAAAAGCTTTACAAGGACTGAAACAAGAATTCTTTATTGGAAAGGATGAGATACTAAGATTCAGAAATTGGGTCTGTATACCTATTTTGAGTGAAACTCGGCCCTTTTTGTATTAATTGATTGGCTTTTTTTTCTCTTCGTAACTTCAATACTTTTAACTCATATACACTAATTAATTAAATTATTTCTAAATTAACCACTACCATATAAATCATAAATCTATTTCGAAACGTTGACCGCTATCATACAAATTATCGTAAATCATACTTTCAATATTTTTATCTCGGACCTTTTTAGTATGAATTGATTGGCTATAATCATTTGTATTATAAAAAAAAATCCCTAAATTACGGAAAGTTGATTTTATATAGTTAGTCTTTGTAAGGTATAAATCAATTAGGATAATAACATAATTAAGAAATTTAATTTATCATAATAATCAATCTTAATCTTTATTAGGAAGACTTTAATCATTGAGATTTGAGAATAATTCGGTTAATTTTAACAGTCATAGTTGACTTTCTATTTTAAAATACTGATTTGTAAAATTACTATAAGATTTTTTAAGATCATAATAATAAATATTAAATCTCATTAGAAAATTTAATCGTTTACATTATAAAAATATATTTCTTAATTGTAGGGAAAGTTGACTTTAATTATCATTTGGAAAAATGGCAATTTTAAAATTACATCAATTTTTAACAAATTTAAGTTATTGTTGTTAAATTTATTACTGTTCCATAATTTGTGGGAATTAACAATCAACACATATCCACCTATTTGTTAATACTGCTAACACCCTAACCTAGGTGTCACTAAGCGGTTCGTCCGGATGACATGTGTCTTCTAATAGTAGGTCTGTTTAATGAGTTGACAGCTTCTACAGGTTCGTAATTTTAATTACCAAAATGGGATTTTTTTTGCCTGGTATAAATAAGAACTTTTTTCCTTTTGTTGTCCATTGTCCATGTACAGAAAAATTAACTATTTTCCTTCGTTTGTTTTCTTTGTTTCTCTATTCTTATGTCCAACTTTTTCTTCTCGAATAAAATCCCAAAATCCCAGTATTTAGTCGATCTTCATAGCATCGCTATTATAATTCGTGTTTAATTAGTATTTTTTATATCTAATATTTCTAATGGGCTGCGAAATTGTTAATATATTTTTCTCATCTCATTTTTTTTTCATTTTGCGCAGATTTTGGGAATAGATGATTTCGTGCGAAATTGTGAATATAAATGCGATGAATTGTTGATTCAACGATTTTTACCAGATCCAGTTCGGTGTATCAAAGTTTCGGAACAAGGATATGTAATTTTTCACATCTCTTTTTTTTCAAGATCTATTTTTTTTTCGATTTCAAATATTAACAGATCTAATTGATATATGTTAGATCTTGATATATCTAACATCTTTTGCCCGAATAGATCTGGAATTTTGCCTGAATAGCTCTGGAATTACGACAGTTTTCTCGAGATCTTTTTCAAAAAGTTATTTTAAAGGCTATAACATTGTTTATTTTGGAGGTCTGGAATAGATCTGGAATTGATGAATTCTCAAATGTTCATTGCGTAAGATTTTTTACATTAGTTTTTTGTATTGTTTGTTCTGTTTCTTTTACCTTTTTTTGGATCTAGAAATAAACAGATTTCGAGAAAAAATATGGATTATTCGAGAAGTTTACCATGTTCAATGACCTAAGTTTATTATTTTAATTTTCGATAGCCAAATTTCTGGATCCAGTTTTTTTTTTTATTCGAATAAGGTTCTGGAAATTTATTTTTTGAATAATTTTATTATTTAAATTTTCGACAGCCAAATTTTCGAGTAAGCAGAACATCCTTACACGTTCTTAAAATAGCGAAGATAGTGATCTTTTATTCCAGATTTGTATTCATAATCCTGTTTTCCAGCTTCTGTAAAATATACTTCTGTTCTTTATTCAAGAACTTAACCTCAGAGATATATTAATTTCTTTATTGTTTAAAAGTTGAATATAGTTATGTTTTTTATATTTCGGTGTTTAACAGTATATAAATTTGCAGTATATAATTTTTATTTTTTTTAAGTTTCGAAATCTGTATATTTCATTTTACTTATTACTTAATTTAAGTTTCGAAATCTTTCACAATAATTATGGAACAACTTTCTTACAAGGATATAAATTCATGGAACTGTAATATTATGGGAAACATATTCGACAAATTAAGCAAAAATCATGGAACAGAAACCGTGAAATCAGCCTAAATATAAATTCGTATATATCTTAAATTATTTTCTAAACATAAATCCCGAGATTTAACTTTTTTAATAAGTTGATTTATTTGAATAAAGATTTGACTTGATTTATAAATACATTGGTAACAGATACTTATTAATTAATTTATGTTTCAAAAATTAAAAAATATTTATGGAACAACTGTCATAAAAGGATATACGTTTGGAAACATATTTAACAAATTTACCAAAAATCATGGAATTGTAATAATAAAATCTGTCTAAATATAAATTATCATATATCTTAAACTACTTTCTTAACCTAAATTCTGAGATTTAATTTTTTCAATAAGTCGATTTATTTATTTTGGATAAAAGATTATATTTGATATTGTTAAAAGGAATGATCAACTAATTAAAAGGAATGATTAACATTTATCAAAAAATAATAAAAGAATAATCTAATTTTCATAATTTTTTTTAATTTACTTATCAAATTTTATTAATTGATTAACAAAAAATTAGTTGATTGACACTAATATTTGTCATATTTTAGTGTAATAATCATATTTTGTGGGATATATTAAACTTTACGACAAGCAGCCATGGCTTGGTCGGTCTATATATATATATATATATTTTTTTATGCGAGTGAGTATTAAAATTAGAGTAGCAAGATGAAAGTTTGTGATTGTTGTATTACGTTTATGCAAATGAGTATTAAAATTCGGTGGTTGTTAATAGTTCCTATCTATGGGATAGAGTTACGACGGTTTATGAAAATATAGGTTCTCTGTTAATTTAGTTGAAATACTAAAAGTCTCTATATAAATTTAGATTTCGCACCACTTCATCTATTCTACCTATAGTTTCTATGAATACATCAAGATATTCATTTAATAAAAATATTATATCATTCCATTGATAAATAATAATAATAATAATAATAATAATAATATAATAATAATAATAATAATAATAATAATAATAATAATAATAATATAGACTAAAATCATTCCATAGATATTGTGGAGTCTAATTCACAACTTTATGGGTTAGCAGTTACTATGAAAACTTCTATTTTTCTTTAAGAAAAATCATTCTAACAATAAATCCTAACATAGTGTGTGTGCGAGTCCGTACTTTAATGAAGTGTTTTCAAATTTCCACACCAAATATAATTCGTTTTTCCTTATATATTTTATGTAATTATTATTAGATAATCATTTAAACACTTTGGACCAACCAACCATTTATATTTTTTATAAATATATTATTAAAACTAACATACATATCAGAAGATAATAACTTCATAATCACTTAAAAATCTTGCTCTCAATTAATATCAATTATTACATTTTTTTTCCTTATGTGGATTAGACATTATTATCTTTTAATACTCAAAATCTGTTTAAATCATAAAGTTTCTATGAATATCTAGATATCAATCAAGATATTCATAAAATAAAAGTACTATATCATTCCATTAATCAAAAATAATAATAATATAGAGTATATCGCAGCTCATTCAAATATATTTTCAAACATTGAGAGGTGATAATTATATTATTATATTTTATTAGCTCAATAAAACTAATAAAAAAAATAAAATTTGGTAAATACATCATGACTTCAGTCAGTTAAATGTTGGAAAATTATTTCCACATGTACAGAGTCTCCAATTATTATAAAATATCAACATTGAATTAAATTAAAATTAAATCCACTTTGAAAATATTTTTGTAATAACCAATTACTTCAATTAATCACAATATATTATCATGTTAAAAATTCTTACATATCAAATTTAACATAATTATCCGTAATTAGATTTGCTTGAAAACGTCAACTTTTTGAAGAAAAAAAATTATTTTAACAATATATCACCACATAATCAAGGAAGTCATTCCCTTATAATATTTGAGAATATTTTTTCTCTTTTGAATACATTTTTACGTATAAATAATACCCGCGTATTAATAATTGATAATATAAGTATATCTTCCTACAATATAATCTACAATTAAGTTGAGTTTTTACCAATTTATATAGATAATAATAATTATTATTATTATTATTATTATTAGTTTTTGTATCTTAGTAAATTAGCATATTAATTTTGGTGAACAAATTGGCTCCCTAAAATTGATTCTTCAAAGATCAACACAAGATTAACACAATATTAGAAAATAAATTACACAAGATTAACACAAGAAAAACAATGCCTTGCGTGAATAAATCGACTCCCTAAAATTGATTCCATATTTAAATATAATTTCTAATTTTAAAATCATACTAAAATTGATTAACACAAGATTAATGCTTCTTCATTAAATACTAATTATATATATTAATTTTCTAAAACATGTTGGAATATTATCTAAACTAATATACTAATCGGTTTCCTATATATATAATAATCAGAATTATTTACATGTTTTCAATTATAGAAATAGTGGATTTTGTTTTATTATCTATACAATCACTTATTAGTAGATGTATCTTGAAAGTAGATGTATCTTTAGGAAATTGGTTTCATAAACCGATTTTTTTGGATTATAAAGTCAACCATAACAGATTTTAATTTCCATGTTAATTCGAAGATCTTTTAATGATAGAAAAATAAATATATATTTGAAATTATAAAGTGAAAATTATGAAAAGATAGATATTTAGTTTCTTTTTGTCATCATTCCGTATCAATTGAGGGTGATTATTATTCCAATTGAAATACCTCAATTAATTTTATTAAAACTAATTGATATTAAACTAATCCGAATAAAAAATGGATCTTATGAATTGTCACAATTATATGGAATTATACCAAGTACTTGTGAAAATAATTAATTACAAATTTACGTTGGTTGAGTATAATCTACAGCATTTTATTTTGGCAAAATCACGTGTTACATACATGTCTTTGTTATCAGTTCTTCGTATGGCAACTCCAATATATAATTAATAATATTTCTTATATATCCTTATATACAATCTATATAAACTGTATATATAAAGATTTAATGGTATTGGGAACAATAAAATCACCAATAAAATAACAACAAATAGTAAATCCTTGCAGAATATATATATATTTTTATGTTTCGTAAATAATACATTTATAATATATATTCATGGTTATCCGTAAAAATTATATTATATTGGTCCAATAATTACCGAAACAGCAACAACAACAACAACAAATATATCATTGAACGCAAATATATATATATATATATATATATATATATATATATATATATATATATATATATATATATATATATATATATATATATATATATATATATATTATATTATATATATATTCATTTAGTAAAAAATATAATTATATTATTTATATACAGTTTATGATATATTAATGATTATCCGTAATAAATATACATATATATCAATTTATGTCAATATCAACCATAACAGATTTTGTGAAAAATTAAACAAATTTCTATATTTGTAAATGGCCGGAAAAAATGGATTTCATGGCAAATAACGGATCTTATGAATTATCATAATCATATGACCGAAAAAATGGTCTATTTGTTTGGAAAATATTATTAAATTCAACCATAATAGATTTTGTGGAAAATATTCTTAAATTCAACCAATTATATTATTAAATTCAACCATAACAGATTTTGTAGAACATTTCTAAATTTATAAATGGCCGAATAAAAAATGGATCTTATGAATTATCATAATTATGTGGAATTATACCAAGTACTTATTGAAATAATTAATTACGAATTTAAGTTGGTTGAATATAATCGGCAGCATTTTATTTTGGCAAAATCACGTGTTACATACATTTCTTTGTTATCAGTTCTTCATATGGCAACTCAAATATAATTAATGATATTTCTTATATATCCTTATATATAATCTATATAAACTGTATATATAAAGATTTTATGGTATTGAGAACAATAAAATCACCAATAAGATAATAACGAATAATAAATCCTTGCAAATATATATATTATTTGTGGTTCGTAAATAATACATTTATAATATATATTCATGACTATCCGTAAAGATTATATTATATTGGTCCAAAAATTACCGAAAAAAAAAGAACAACAACAAATATATCATTGACCTCATATATACACACACACACACACACACACACACACACACACACACATTTAGTAAATAATATAATTATATTATTTATATAGTTTATTTCATGATTATTCGTAATAAATATACATATATATCAATTTATTTCAATGTCAACCATAACAGATTTTTTGGAAAATTAAACAAATAGGCCATATTCATAAATGGCCGAAAAAAATGGCCTATTTTTTTGGAAATTATTCTTAAACTCAATATTTGGAAATAATTAATTACATTTATGATAATATTTGATTTTAAGAATTATAACTAAGAAGTTTCCCATATAAGTTTAAAATAAGTTTCTATATATATAAGATTGGGTTCAAATGAAACCCACGTCAATATATGCGAACCTAGGGACCAATCTAGGCCGTAGATCTAATAGAATGTGTGGACCAGATTTTTTTCGATTTTTTAAATTCATTTAATTATATATATAGAAGGACAAGGGTGTTTATGTAAATTTACATAACCCTCTTAATCAATTTAAACCCCAACCCACCGTCTCTACCCCAAACCCTTCTCTCCCTCTCTCCCCCAAAATCGGCGCTCATCACTCTCTCCCCCAAAATCAACCGGCCGCTCATCCCTCTCTCCCCCAAAATCGGCCGCTCATCCCTCTCTACTGACTTGTCGACGACAGCGGACCAATGAACTTGCGAGGCGGAGGTGGCGTTTGGCAGCGGCGAAGGCGAGGAAACGGCAGCGATGAAGCACACCCGCGGCGTTTTGGCAGCGGCGGTGGTCTCGAATCGACTGGAGCCGGACGCCATCGCCCGATTGAAGCCGTCGCCATCGCCGATTGAAGCCGTCGCCATCGCCGATTGAAGCCCGGCGGGAAACGTCAGCAATTCGGCGGCGGCGCTCAGGCGTCTCTCTATCTCTCCGGGCTCGGGCGATTTTTTCTTCCCTATTTTTCTGATCTCCAGAAATCGGCCGGTGCAGTGGACTCCTCCTTCGGTCGCCGGCGAAAAGCGCTCGGTGATGGCAATTGGGCGGCGTAGGCGACAGCGTGGAAGCGGAGGCTGGTTCACCGTGCGCCGTTGGTTGACGCGCCCCTTCTGAATCGGCGACGGCGGATGTGACTTCGGGCTTATGGCAGCGGCGTTTCAACATGTGGGGCCGCTGGGTTACGGGTCGTTTGGGGTTTGGATTTTTGGGTTTGCCGGATTGTGTACGGCGGTTGGTGATTGGGTTGGGATGGTTCAGTCAGGCGTGAAGTGGTTGGTGGTCTGTGGTGGCGGATTGAATGGGTGGCGCGGCCATGGTTGGAGGTTGTCGTGGCTGGGCTTTACCAATTGAGGCCGGGCCGATTGACCGTGGCTGGACCGGACGGCGGCGGTGTTGAAACCGTCGGGCCGCTGGGGGTGGCGATCAGCTGTGATGGTGGTTCGGCGTTGGGTTTATGATGGTGCTGTCGTTGTTCGCCTGGCGGTAGGCAGGCTGTCGCCGTTGGGTTTTTGATGGTTGTTGATGGGTGATGGCGATGGTGTTGGACGGTGGTGGCTTTGCGCAGGCGCCGGCTTTGCGCAGGCGGCGGTTGACCCTCCGCGGATGGCTGGACTTGTCCTCGCCAATCGAAAAAAGCACTGATAATGTAGTAAAAAAGCGCTGTAATAATATTAAGAAAAGCATTGCTACGTTATTATAAAAGAACTAAAATATAGTAAAAATCCAAAATTCTTACTCGTAATTTAACAGTGTTTTTTTATACAGTAATGTAGTGCTAAAATTAATCACATGCGATACTTTTTAATATTCAGGTTTTTAAATTTAATTACGTTTATTTATAAAACGAAATTTGTGATGCTTTTTGTATACAGTCGTAGTGCTTTTCTTTACCCATGTGCTTTCTAAAGAGCAATGCAGTGCTCTTTCGAATTGCTGATATATGTCCAAAATACCCTTTTAATTAAATTAATTCAATATTTTACATAATTACCCTGCTGACGTGTCATGTTCTCAACCATTAAGATTATCTAATCTAATGGTCAGGATTGGTCCCTAAGTTCACATATATTGATAGGGTTTCATTTGAACCCAACCATATATATATATATATATATATATGGTCTTTTTCGGAATAATAACTTATCAGATTTTGTGAAGATTTTCCTTATTTATAACAGATACTTAAAAACTTCACCAGTAAATCAATTTGTTTTTAATTATATATGACATTTCATTATCTTTTAACCGACTATATAGCAAAGAAGGAGATGTGTTTCTGTGATTCTAAATAACTATTTTAAAGTATCCTTACACAAACAACTTTTCTTAGTCGAATACAATATGTCGGATCATAATTCAAAAAGTAATCGTGCGCTACGACAAAATGAGTTGCAAAAAAAAAATTTGACAAAAAGGTAGAAAATTTAAATTTCTTTTATGTTTATGCTTAGAAAATAATAAACATTATGTTTCTAATAATATTTTTGTAATAATATGTATTGTGTTTAACACACTTATTTTTTGATGATTGATTTATATTAACTGTAGATCACATTTCAAGTCAATCTGATACTTTCATTGACGAACCAATATCGAATTGTAATATTTTATAAATCAATTTAAGAAAATGCTTGATACTTATATATATATCATACTGCATAATTATGAAACTATAACATAAAAATTATTTTTTTGTTCGTAAATGTTAATTATTTTATTTTCATTAATTTATTATAACATTAAAATATTCCGGTTATATTGATTCGAAACATGGATCAAACTTCTGGATTATGCAATGGTACAAGGTTGATCGTTACGCAACTCGGAGAACACATTATTGAGGCAAATATTCTTTCAGGAACTAATATTGGAATGAAGGTCTATATTCCACGTATGGCGTTGAGTCCATCGGATAGCAGGGTGACCTTTAAATTTCAGAGGAGACAATTTCCACTCATCGTCTGTTTTGCAATGACTATAAACAAGAGTCAAAGTCAAACTTATCCAATGTTGGTTTGTACTTACCAAGACCTATTTTTAGCCATGGCCAGCTCTATGTCGCTATCTCTCGGGTGAAGAGTCGTAAAGGATTAAAAATTTTATGCTGCGACGACGATGGTAATATTGTTAGTAAGACATCAAATGTCGTGTACAAAGAAATTTTTCAGAACCTCAAGTAATTTTTTTGTTATTGCATGAACAATTCTATTTCCACTATTTATAATTTTTCTTTTTTCTATTTCATTTTTTATGGATTATTTCGTTCTGCCCGCGTAGTACGCGGGTGTCTACACTAGTAAAATGGTAAGTATAGATACACCAAACAAATCGTATCCCATAATTTAAATTACTTACCATTTTATATAAATTGACAATTTTAAAATTGTATCATTTACATTGAATATATCATAAATATATTACATGTTTTTGAAAAGTGGTAAGTATTACATACTTAATCTGATTGTTTAATTTTAATGAGAATATCAAAATTAGTGGTACATGAAAAATAAAACATAATTATTCATGTTCCGGATACCATGAAAAGAGAAACGAATATTATCCACTTTTTTCCTACTATGTAACTCTCAAAGCTCAATGGGGAAACACAAATGGGCTTATAATATGAACAATATTATAAACAAATATCTATTTCAGCAATCTCAAGTTTTCGTTAACTGAAAAATAACTACAATAATTACAACATTAATAAAAAAGAATGAAGAAATCAGGTCTCCCAGAATAGACTACCAATTTAAGTAAGCTAATTGAATCACCACACAAATTTTCCTTCTTCTCCAACTCATTATGCTCACCACAATCCCCATCTATGCAACTCTTCAAAAAAAAAATAAAAATCATCATCTCCATCCTTTCTATCAATCTCCTCTTCCTCCTTCATTATCAACAAACATGCACAAATAAATAAATAAAAAGAAAAAAGAAAAAAATAGCAATAGAAATAAGAAAAAACATCATAAATCTTGAAATGATTAGTCACAAATAAACTAAACTTTGGGAGGAAGGCTCATGAAATCATTAGACAGAATTTATTGTATCTCTTTAACCTCCTGCAAAATTTCCTTCACTATGGGATTCTTGATTTCGATTTTACTTTGTAATCATTTGATTTCTTCTCTTATAGATAAAACCTAAAAATTAAAAAAAAAGAAATGAAACAGTGGGACTCAATCAATTAACATCCATAAACATAATTTACCATATAATATTACTCTTCACTCCATGCTCTGATCTGGAGAAAATTTTTCATAGATTTTTTTGTGAATCACTCGATTCATGGTAGATGAAAATCAAAACTAATTTTGATTGAAACAAATACTATAAAATCCAAACAATTACAATTAGATGAAAAAATTGTTCAAACTAGATCGAATAAGAAATAAAAAATATAATTCAGGCCAAAAATAAATGAAATAAGAGATATAATTCTATAAATCACAGATCTAAAACCAAATCACCTACAAATTAATAAACACAAACACACAAATCTTATGAATCGTAAAGATTGGGGAAAAGCATGTGAAGATTAATTGGACTTTATCCAAATTGTACAAAAATAAACGAAGATTAAAAAAATAAAGAAAGAGAGGCAGAGAAACCCAAAATTCAAAGGAAGATAAATAAATGGAAAAAATAAAGTGATATTATATACCAAGACAAAAATTCCTATAAGGAAAAATTTTAACCCAAACCACCAGTGCTGACAAATCAGATTCCAAAGCGGCCAGAAGGTGACATGTGTCATCCGAATCAACCTCTAGTTGACACATAGGTAAGGGTGTCAACAACATTAACAAATAGGGTGGATATGAAGACTAACATTACCATTTTGTAAATTAGAGATATTCCATAATTAAATAAATTAACACTCATAACTTAAGAAAAATCAACTTTGTATACCACTAATACCACTAACTAATTAGTTCAACTCGGGTAATAAGTCAAATGATTTTTCCATATATGAGAATTCCTTATATAGAATACTCAAATAAAATTTTCATATAATTACTAAAATCAATCAAATGACTAAAATTTCGTAAATGTTTAAGATAAAAAACAAATAATTCAATTATTCCTAAATTATCTCATTTAAGGAATCATGCTTACATTTCAAGATACATGATTACACATAATGATATACTATTTGTCGCATATTCCTTATCTATGAAATGATAAGTCAACTTTGTATACAACTAATACAAATATTTCACATTATTTCTTAATTGTTACAAATTTCATTTATGGAAATAGTCATAATCATATATATGTATTTTTGAATTATCTAGAAATAAAATTTAAAGTATATGATCGCATACTTATCACCACGAATGTATCCCTTAAATCTTACAACATTCATTAATATTTTAATAAAGAAAAAATTCGTTCAAATTGAATTTCATAGAAACACTCCTCAATTAAATGAATTATCACTCATAATTCTAGCTACAATTAACAATACACAGTACTTTTATAACATACACACACATTTTTAAGTCAAAAAAAAAAAAACTTAGTGTTTATATGAAAAAGAATATTACCATGTTGTCAATTAGAAATATTCCATAATTAAATATATTAGTAGTCATAATTTAAGTTAACATCAATGACTTATTGAAATAGTCTATTACACATACACGTAATTAAGTAATTTGAGTTACATCAATTATTTACATTTTATGGAATGAATAGAAAGGTCTTAAGAAAGATCAACTTTGTATACCACTAATAAATATAGTTCACATTATATCTTACTTATTACAACTTTTATTTATGAAATTACTCTTTCTCTCTCTCTCTCTCTCTCTCTCTCTCTCTCTCTCTCTATATATATA
>BMAC01001078.1:343618-353833 GCA_014905375.1 Phtheirospermum japonicum
TTAATCTCTAGTTTTGTGTTACCACTTTTATGTCGCTCATTGTTGTTGGTACCTACAAGGTAGCCCTAGTGAATCTAGCCACATACTCCTTCAAAGTTTCCCAAGGCCACTGCACTACTGAAAAGAGCAATATGTATGTCTTCCTGTGTGTCTCTACGCTAGTAAAGTATGTTAAAAAGGTCGACCTTAAAACTCGAGATCTCGTGATCCTCCCCGGGGTGAGCTGATGAAACCAATCCTCCACTGGTCTTCGTAAGGTAGACATAAATGCTTTGCAAGCTACAGCGTTCATGTACTACTGCAAGGTCGCCTCATTCTCAAAATATTGAACATGTCGGGTGGGATCTGACAACCCTTCATATTAAAAGTCCAGGCCCTTGTATACCCGGGGTAAAGCTGCCCTCAATATCTCTTCAGAGAACGAGTGGCCTCTTGACTCCTGATAATCCATTCCCACGACCTGTGTTTAAAGTGCTCGCATTGCCTCCTACATATCTCTTATTTCTTGAGATATTGTTAGCATCTCATCCTCATCTTCCTCCGTCTCTCATCATAAATTATTCTGTTGGTATCTCCTTCCTTGCATTTTGTCGTCAAAATTTCATTGTCATCTTCGTCTTCCTCATCCTCTGAGACCGCTTCCTCTTTGATTCTCGCACTAATTATGGGTCAGGCATCCATGGTTCCCTCTCTCTGCTCTTCCTCTAGGCCAGAGTAAGTAGTTCTAGTATGTATTCTTCCTCCTTATCTCATACATTTGCAAGTCTTACCTCATCATCGCTGTCGTCTACCCTAGTCATGATTTTCTCTATCTTGTCGATAGGTACCACGTTGAGTAACCTTTATAGAAACCCCTTATTCAAGTGGAAAGCCTGCTACTATGGTAATTCTTCCCACTTCTTGGTCCCCAGATTGATCTTCCTCTACTTTATTACTTCCAGGGGTTACTCTTTTCTCCAGTTTTCCTGCTTTCCTCTTCCTCTGTTCTTGATGGTGGTATCTCCATGGTCACTTGTTCTTTCGTATTCCCCTGTGGTGTCTTAACACCTTCAGGTTGCACCTCCTTCTCTTGTCTCTTTCCCTGGCCTACCACCGAGCTGAAATCCAGGACTTGTGGTGTTATGTTTGTTCCCTTCATTATTGTTTTGGTTGATTCTCATGTCGTTTGTTCAAGGACTCACTGTCCCTCGTATTCCCAAAGACAGCGCCACTTGATGTGCAAAAAATTTTGGCTCACCAAGAAGATAAGTCTCTGAGCTCTGAACTATTTTCTTCGACCTGAGTGACCTACAAAACAAAACTTAAGCCGGATAGCCCCAGCGTAGGCCCTTCGATACTTAAGTTGGTAACCTTGTATAGAGATAAATGAGAGCTTAAGAATTAGGAATCAATCAACTTAGAATAGATTTGAGGCCTATGTCCTCTTTATATAGACAAGAGACGCTCTCCCAATCTAGGGTTTTCGTCTCCTAATCACACATAAATTCTATAAATAATCCACCGACTTAGAATTAGGATTTTCCCTTTATGCTTAATTATCATAATTAATAGAACACTCATATTTTGTTAAGTTGAAAAAAATCAACAATGGGCCAATAACCATCACATACCCTCAACCCATCATGGCCCATACCATGCCCTATCCTACCAGCCCGTCGGGGCCTATACCATAATCATACCAACTCATATAAAGCCTAGCTCTCCCAGCCAACTTTATTTAGAGATATTAATGCCATTTCAGCCTATAGGAGCTCGTAATTCATTTAAAAGAGGTCGCTCCCCTTATCTAACCGACGTAACTTGACATGCATACCGACCTATATATTTGATGTCGTATCATCTGCCTCATCCAACAGATACTGACTCCGCAAGATTATCACTTATTAACCAATCATAAACACATAAATCGCTGACAAGTTTCCCATGGTTTGTGCCTACATTGGAGAGAAGTTAAGTTCCAACAACAAAATCATGTTGTGTTTTCAGTGTATTCGTAGCACGTATTTCCAAAATTTCCTAATCCTCGTCAAAATAAGACATAAATATACCCCATCCTTCATTGTACTACTGGTAATATGAAATGTAAATCAAACAAATTAAAAAACACATTCTAATTTAGGGTGGAAAATCGAATATTTTGTCTATAAAATCTTCTGCAAATTTCGTACTTCCCATCCAATTTTATACATCTTCAACTCAATGTTATAAGCTATTAACCCATTAAGGTCATCAACATAACAGACTACACCCAATAAATAATTACTTTCTGAATTTAGGGTGGAAAATCGAATACTTTGGCCACAAAAACTTTTTAAAAATCCAGATCTAGGATAATTATGAACTGGATTGTTGAAATCCACCAACATAACATACTATGCTTTGTGAGTTTGTACGGGTTATATAAACTTACTTCTGATTATAAGGAATTCAACAAACCTTTGTACCTTCGAAGTAAGAATTAGTTGCATTTTTTTGGCATTTAAAAACCATTAACAAAAAAAAAAAAAAAAAAAAGAAAAAACCTTATGGGTGCTCTTCGGAATTACTCATCTTAATTCCACAAATTTATAGACCCAATGGCTGAAAATATGAGTTGATAATCATCGCTTAAACCATAATTACGAGATTCCCTTATTCACCTCACAAAATTTTGTGTGCCTAGTACAAAGAAAATCACCATCTTAGGTCTCATGTAAAGAATCCTCAGTCACTGCCATAAATCGAAAGTTGGCTAATTAGAATTTCTTGGAAAAAATCTTCAATCACTTCCCAAAACAAAGGTAGTTTCAAATTTTATAATGAACTTCCTTAATTTATTCGGAGTGTAGGGAATACAAAATTCTCAGACAAATCAGAATCTCTGATTTGATATAATGAATTGTGGGAGCTATGCGTGACAGAGGGAATTGTCAAAAATATTGAATTTTTGGATTCTAATTGATATAGGGGCACCACGGTTTAAAGTTAGATATAGGGGGACCACGGTTTAAAGTTTTTTATATATGAGTAAGTGGGAAGTTAGACTTATGGTTGGATTATTTAGGATACTTTTATTAACTATTGGTCTAGTTGGGAATTCCCTCTTAATAATAATAATTAATTAATAAAGATTAGACACGAGCTAAGAATGTGACAACTTTTGAAATTTTCTAAGTATGTAAATAAAATTATTAATGAATTTAATCTAAATAAGAAAATAACTTTTAATAAACAGTAATTAGATATCGGTACAAGACACGAGTTGATAATACATTATTTTTTTTAATTTAAATATAATAAATATTTTTTATGTTTATATTTTGATAGATCCGTATAACACATGAGCGTTAAATATATATATACATATAAATACACACACACACACATAGAGAGAGAGAGAGAGAGAGAGAGAGAGAGAATCCTCCTATCATATATATCTGCTTTCTATACTTCGTCTGATAAATAAATAATTATGGTGATTCGGTTACTAAACATGTTCGATTTATGACTTTCCATATTGGTAATCTTCGAAGGCTTATTCAATCACTTGGTAAATTAAATCAATCAACCACCCTACCTAACATGTGATACACTTAAGATTGGAAAAAAATTAAAATTTCCAAATGCGAAAAATTTCATAATTCAAACCTAATATAAACAAATAAACTCATACTCTAAGTTGCACCGACACGGACATGGACACGGGACACGACACGACTCGGACACGAGGACACGCTTATTTTTTAAAATATAGGACACGACACGGCTCGAACACGTTTATAATATAAATAATTATTAATATATTTATTTTCTATAAATATTAAATTATAATAATTTTTATTTCTAATAACTCATCTAAAATAATTACAAACTCATTCACAATAATTTATAAAACCTCAAATAAAATAAAAAATGATATTAAATTAAAAAATAAAAAAAAAATAAAATTTTTGAAAAAAAAAAATAAAAAAATGAAAAAACGTGTCGGGGCCGTGTCCCCTGTCAAAAATTCAAAAAAAAAAAAAGAAAAAAATAGGACACGCGTCCGACACGTGTCGAGCACGTGTCCGCGTCCCCGGAGTGTCCGACTAGGCCCGGTGATAAAAAACGAAGTGTCCGTGCATCATAGCTCATACTTATACACTCCATAAAAATAATACCACTTTCAGAAGAATGCACTTGATTTGAAGTTTATGAATGCCAGAAAGGTTTTGTGACACTATATATCAATAATAACTGACAACACTCTGTCGTTATCACCTATAAACACAAAAAACAAGATAAAATAAAATACATTAAAGATTAAGATATTAAGGAAAATGTTTAAATATGATATGACCCAATAATCAGAATGCAAAAAAAATAATATAATAATAATAAAAAGGAAATGGGCAAGTTTAAAAAAAGCTCAATAGGTGTTGGTGTAGTTGAACCAGACACTATAGAAAACCATTCTTAAACCCCATCTGTTTTTTATATTTTGTTCATTAATAATTAGGGCACTACGAAGATGGGCTACAATTGGCCCCTATCAACGACCCCATTGATAATCACTTGCATGAATCTTTGAGATCGAATAAAGTTTAGAAAAATAAAAGAAGATAATTTATTAAGGTTTTCAAATTTGCGAAGAAATTTCATAGTATTAGGAGGGATTTGTTTGGGTGGGTTGGGGGAGGGGGAAGCAGAAGAATGTTATTTAATTATGATTTTGTTGAATAAATTGAAGGTTCGGGTATTATTTATGATGCACAGACACTCCATTATTTACTCTCGGGACGAGTTGGACATTCTGGGGACGCGGACACGCACTCGACACGTGTCGTACGCGTGTCTATTTTGTTTTTTGAATTTTTGACAGGGGACACGGCTCGGACACTGCTTGGACACGGCGGGACTTAGGGGACACGGCCAAGACACGTCCCCGACACGTTTTTTCAATTCTTTTTTATTTTTTTTTCAAAAAATTATTATTTTTTTTAATTTTTTAATTTAATATCATTTTTTATTTTATTTGGGGTTTTATAAATTATTGTGAATGAGTTTGTAATTATTTTAGATAATTTATTGGAAATAAAAATTATTATTATTTAATATTTATAGGAAATTGTTTCGACCCAAAATATGACCGACGTCAAGAACAACGCCCGGAACCTTGAACACCCTTTTTGATTTGCACACAGAAACACGTTAGAAAGGGCCACCGGTGGTTTTCCGGTGGAAACCTCTCCGATGCTTAAGTCAGTAAAGCGTATGAGGTTTCTCTTAGCAAGCAAAGGAATGCACAAAGAATGACATACCTCTCTCAGCCTTGGGGCCGAGATATTTATACTTTCTCCTAGTGGGGACCCCAGCCGGGATCTCAGGAGCACATGCCGCGAATCACGGGCCGTTACGTAACCAATTCTGACAAGTGGTCCCGCTTYTCTCTTTACTGGGAATCAGGAAAACAGGTTTTCCCCGTTTCAGGTCTTCCTTTTTTCTTTCCTTTATACCACCTCAGTATCAATATCGAACTTGACTCTAGTTAGGTCTTCTCTATTTCAGGTCTTTCTTATTCTATATCACCTGGTATCAGCATCAGGCTCAACTCTAGCCCCGGGGTTTTTCTGGTAGAGCACTTTCGTCAGTTCAGTATGATCTCCGGGCTGTAGTGATCTCTCTTTAAAATGGTCAGGTCAGGAGAAATCCTGAGCTGTGACCATCTTTTCCTTATGTCCTGTTTTCCTAAGAGGCCTAAACAGACCTTCCTTTGAGACCGAGCTGTTCTCACAATATCTCTTTTTTTTCCAATTATCTCTTAATCATGTCTAACCCAATTAAAGTCTGACCTCTATATTGCCATATCAACTCCTCCCCCCACAAGTAATTGGGGTAGAGCTGACTTTTTCCCGAGGTCCCTTAATTTAATAAGGTCCCAAACTTTTATTACTTCTCGTACTAGAACGGATCCCCAGAAATCTGCCTGACAACCAGGCCTAATTATTGCCATTAGTGGTGTCGGTCCACATTCCCAGATGGTTATCATTCCCACATGCCTTTCCAAGTACTAACACGTCAGCCTTAGTTTAGGACGGTTGACGCTCCAGCTCACCACCTTGGGCACTGTTCACCTGCCCATTAAATGCAAAGATCCCATCAAATCCTGCCTTTATCGATTTCTGTTCTTTTTTAAATTTATTTATTCCTCTTTTATTCCCGCTGAACTCTCATTTCGCATTTCTCATTTCTAAAAATCTTCTAAGTCTTTCTCTTTCTTTTTCTCTCTGAATTTCCGGCGAACCTTTCTGACTCAAATTTTCCAACTTGATTTTTCCAGCAAATTTTGCAAACCAGGTATCTCCCTTAGCCCTTAATCTCTTTTAATTTTCCTATAATGACGTTGTCTTCTAATACTCCCCCTGTTAACGCTTCTCCTCCGCCGTCTGCCACTCCGGCGGCGGTGGCGTTTTCTGCCTCCTCGTTTTCGGACCCTCTTGCGATGGCAAGAGTCTCTTATTCTTCCCCATCTAGTGCCCCAGTGGCGGAATCCGATTCCTTATCCCTATCTTCTTCAACAGCCATGGCGGTGGCCGCCGCTTCCTCTTCCTCTAGCGGCCTGGAGTATCCTCCGGCCGTTGCCGACCACCCCAAGGTCACGTCCATATTGAGTAAAAGGACAGTGGAGGAAATCCACTATAAACATAAAATCTCCGATCCTTATGACCCATACTGCCCTCCGGCGGGTATTCTAGCATATCAATCGCCGGCAGGCTGGTTAACCTTTTACCAAGACCAGTTCCAGGTGGGCCTACACCTCCCCGTGCACCCTCTAATGCTAGAAATAGCCAGAATATACCAGATACCCATTTTCCAATTCACCCTTAATTCCTTCCGCATCATGGTCTGTTATAGTCTGGCCATGCGCTCTGCCGGCTTAGACCCTTCCGCTCACACTTTTTTCTAGCTTTTCCAAGCGAGGAGCTCTTTCCCGAGCTGTTTCTACTTGACAGCCAGACCCGGGTTTCATTTTTTGTTCAAACTCCCTACCTCCAACAAGGACTGGAGGAAAAAGTTCTTCTTTGTTTATTGCAATGGGGATTGGGGTTTTGATCCTAAGCCCCTTGAAGGGTTGCCGGCTTACCCACCTTCGTCTTCCACGGGCAGGTCTAACCGCCTGAAGAAAATAATTTCCACCCTAAACAATGACCCTCTCCACGTGACCAATCTTCTTCTCTCTTTTGTCCTAGACTTTTTCAACGATAAGTCGGAAACAGCCCCCTTGACCAAGGAAATATGTATAGTTTCTTTTCTCCCAAGTTTGTTTTGAGTTATTTATTTTATCCTTACCCTTTTTCTTCTGTTCTCATCCAGGATGATGCGCAAAATGATCGAGCCGGCCAAGAAGAAAGCAGGAGAGGCTTCAGGGTCGGATGGACAAGGAGCGGGCCCCTCTTCTTCTAGTCCGGCCCAGGACCCTCGTATGGCGAGCGGCTCCGGTCTTTCCAGATTACCTCACCGACCTGCTCTTACCAGACCTTCATCTTCCGACTCTGAGAAAGATACGCTTCCTCTATCTAAGAGGCCACGCACCACCTCTAGCAGCCGCGCTCTACTGACTCCAGCTCGGCCCCGTAGCGCTATCCCTCCAATTATTCACAGTGGTCCTCCTCCGATCAATTTAATTTCCAACTGCTCGGGAGAGACCGCCGTCCAATTCATGCTCCAGCAGATGCTTCCCACAGACCTACCAGCCATGGAGAAGATGACGGATAGGGAGTTATTGGAGTCCTGGTGCCAAGAAGAGGCGCGGGTAAATTTCTTGCTTGTATCTTTGTGATGTGTGGCCAGTTCCATTGTTAACCTCTTCTCTTTCATTTTTATAATCAGGCTATCTCCAAAAAACCTCTCCTAACCACCCAAATCACCAGATCACTGATCCAGTTTGATGTGGTGAAGGAGAACAAGGAGTTGGTGATGAAGACGGACCGCTTCAAAGCTCTTGCCAAAGAGAGAGGAGTGAGCTTGAAGAAGAAGGAGGAGGAGTTGCACGAGCTAAAGGACAAGCTCAAGAAGGAAAAGGTAGATATTGGAGAGATGAGTAAGGCCCAAGCGAAGAAGATTAAAACTGCTCGTGCCGAATCCAGGGACGAGGCTCTCGTAGAGGCTTGAAGTTTGGCAGACGAGGCCCTGGCAAAGGCTAAGGAGGAGGGGAAGATGGATTTCCTGAACTCCGAGGAGGGTCCCAGGCTGCTTCAACTGGCTCGGGAGGAGACCCGGAAAGCTTTCTTAGGGTCCAAAGAGCTCTACTCTTTGCTCGTCCCCGAGGCCATTGGCTACTACTACTTTGCCTTGGCCGAGCAAGCTAAGTGGAGTGCAGCCAACGCAGCCAATCCCAACGCCGTCTTCGACCAGGATCTGCCTCTAAAAACTCCACCTGAGCCCACTTCATTCATCTATGCTGAGGAGTAGGACCGCTTGCATCTAGCTGAGGACGCGGAGTTTGCCGAGCATGTTCTTTCGGTCTTTCGCTCCCTCCGCCTGCTGTGTCTCAGCCAGACCAGGCTCTTGTCTTGGCCGTCCCTGACCCTTCTCCATCCCCAACCTTCACCGGTCTGGGTGAGCTGCCCGGGGGAGCATCTCCTGGCGCCTTGGCTGAGGATGCGGCGGAGCAGCTGGCCACAGAGCTGGATGCAAAGCCTTAGCTTTCTATGCCTTTTTTGTGAATGAAACAGACCTGATGTTGTTGCTTGTGTGGGTGGTCTGATTTTGATTTATCTTGAAATTTGTACTACAACTTTTGGATTAATGATAATCTCTATTCTTGTCTCGTTGTCGCTTTTGGGTTTCTAGGGTTTCCTGATTTTCCGAAAACCCTAGTACCTTTTGATTCCTTTTCCACGCGCCTTTTCTTCCTTAAATATGTGCCTATGTTCATTATTTTCTTTTCAATTTTCTGCAATGGCTTCTTCCCCTCTTCTCCAAGATCTTGATATCACCAAGCGAAAAAACATCTCTCTAGTCGTCGAGAATTTCAAGCTTTTTGACAAGCTGGTCATGCTTGGAGAAAAAATAAGCTACCTTTATCGCCTTATGGACAGAAAAAGGCAAAAGAAGCGCCATTATAAAAGAGAATGGGCTGAGCTCCGGCAAGTTAACCGCCAGTTGTAGTAGGAGAGGGCTGACTTGACTGAATCGGTGAACAGCCTGACTGTCGCCGCCGGTGGAGCTCACGCGCTTGCCGAACGGTCTGACAAATACCGCCGTCGCCTGCACGACACCGAGCGTGAGCTTTGGCGCGTTCGCCGGGCTCTGGCCTCAGACCGGAGGTCTCCCCTCAGATGAAAACTTGCATTCATCTTTCTTTTTTTGTTTCCTGCATTTTTGTAATAAAAATTGCCAACCTTCCTAGAAGGTGTGTGCAATCTGCTCTTGTATTTTTCCAGGTTTTGATGAATGAAAGTACGTTTCGTTTGAATTTCTGCTTATGTAACCATGAAAAGTAAGGTTTTAAATAGCAACCAATCTTGGTTTCTTGTCTATCATACGCAATTTCCTCTTTTGCCAGAATATCATGGTGAACTTAGAGTTTGTTTGAAAAATTCTCCTTTTAATCGATATTTTCTGTTTAAAATACGCGGATTGTGTTTTTGGACTTACCTTCTAAGGTCTCTGATATAAATCGGGTCTTGCTTGAGAGTTGTTCAACCAGGGCAGGTCTTTCACAAACTTTGGACTGACAATCAGGTCAGGCATTAACGCAGGTCATCCAAGCATACATGTTTAGGCCAGTTAGGATATTCAATGGGCGACCACCCTAAATCAGTCCTGGTGCTTTTGGCAATCATGTCAGGAAATAAAAGTATCTATTCTTTAGATAGATCTGGTTTTGAATTGCCAATCGGGTCAGAGAATCCTGGGGCAGCCGCCCTTAGTCAATCCTGGCTTGATCTGATAATCAGGTCAGGAAATCGAGGGCATCCGCCCTTAGCCAATCCTGGCTTAAACTGACAATCAGGTCAGGAAATCGAGGGCATCCGCCCTTAGCCAATCCTGGCTTGAACTGACAATCAGGCCAGGCAATATCACGGGCAGCCGCCTTTAGCCAATCCTGGCTTAAACTGACAATCAGGTCAGGCAATCGAGGGCATCTGCCCTTAGCCAATCCTGGTTAAACTGACAATCAGGTCAGGCAATATCATGGGCAGCCGCCCTTAGCCAATCCTGGCTTAAACTGACAATCAGGTCAGGAAATCG
>BMAC01001079.1:8377-64434 GCA_014905375.1 Phtheirospermum japonicum
TATATATATATATAATATAAATGCTATGTATGACATATGTTTATATAATATATGCATGCCTGGTGTATGATATACATATATATATTATATATATTAATGTTGATTAATATGTTAATATATATATATATGTGTTTATGATATATATATAATTAAATATATATATGATTAATAAATTAATATATATATATAATTGTTATATATATATATATATATGTTTAATATATTAATATATATATATATATATATTATAGAAATGTATCATGCTTATTCGATTTTGACGAAATTAAATTGTTTCTATTTATTAAAAGCAATTAAAACATTGTTTGAATTAATTGATTAAAAAATTTGGCCGTCATCAATTTGAATTCGATTCAAAATTCCGTTTATTTAAAAAATTTTGTTTTCCGCTGCGCGACGGCACCATCAAATCCCACACACATATCACACGTGCCTTAAGTTTTTGACAGAGGGAGAGGTTATAAATTAGTAGGAGATCTGTATAAATCGCATTCATACTATGAGATATCTGTACATAATGGAATACAAATGTAGTAAATAATATTAGCTTAGTTGGACTAGACATATAAAGGAACCTAGATTAGAGTTCACCAAATGATGAAACACAGCTAGAAGATAGTTAGGTCGGCCCCAAAGCACCCACACCTAAGTATGATGGGACCAATCTGATTAAGAGTAGATCGGCTTGATAATTGGCGAGCTCATTATGAAAAATGGTCATCCTAATGTGTTAACTATAGACTTTTACGATCAACAGTCGTTAGGAGTTGAAACTCAAAAACAGTCTTACAGGAAAGATATTTTCTTTTTGTGTGAGGAGACACGATTTCCTTATGGAAGATGGATTCTTTACTTGTTGATTGAGTCTTTTACTTCTTATGAGGACTCAAGACCTTATTGTAAAACACAATCTTTTTTTATATACTTTGTTCATATATATCGATTGATTTTCATTATGACTTATTACACAGGGAGTGCCTCGATACTTATTTTACAGGTAGGCCGAGCTGAAGAAGAGATTAGAAATGGTACGAATCATTTTAGTGGCCAAATGTTTTTTGTATGCATCAAGTGGCGTTGTTTGTGGGAAATCGAGTGACATCAAGTCATTGAGTAACAGTGGTGAGCGATCATAGATTATAACTTATCCAATCCACGAGTGGCCTTTTGAATTATATATATGTCAATATCAATGATTAGAATTTTCTTATAAATTGTTTACACATGGATTATACTTTTATGTTTTTTTATATCACATCATAATTATTGTAGTTTGTTCTTTAATATATATAAAATATTAATTAATATAATTATATTTATTAATTATAATTAAGGTAAATAAGTGAGGTGTTAAGAGTGGTTATAAGGGAAAGTTTTCAATAACTTCCCATCCTTGTATAACTACTACATCTCTCCTGTAATGGCAATGAGATTTATGTAAAAATAGAAAAGACCAGTTTTCCATTTTGTGAGTATAGATAACAAAACAGATGAAGTTATTTCATTATATATATATATATTGAGATATCAGGTACTTGCAATGTATTACATAGAAAATATAACATAAAACAAAAAAATATCTTATCTACTTTGGAATGCAGACATATGTATAGATAAATGAGATGTCAGGTTTATGTAATTCCTACAACATAAGTGATACACATACATAGATAGTTGAAATCATATCGAATCTTAAGTTGTGAATAAGATACAAAGCCCACGTATCTGCGTATAGACCCAGAGCATCACGATTAACACGCAGAAGATCAACATCCTGATTCGTTATATTGCTTTTAATTCCGCTGCAAAAAGGTAGTCTTAATCTTGGTTTTAAGATGGTTTGATCACATGGATCCCATCATTGGTATCAGAGAAATTTTGATTGCTTTTCCCTAAGAATTATGTGTTGTGTATATCATGTTTTACTGGTTAAAAAAGCACGGATTATAATGTTGTTCGGTTTTTAGACAAGACTTCAAGATTTTTTATTTTTCCAAACATTCAAATTTTAGCGTTAAATTATTACAACATGATCCTTATATCATTAATTTTTTATCTAGGAATTTGGTAATTTTTGGATGAACGATTTAGGAGATATTGATCAGTCTTAAACTTTTTCCAAAACTTTGGCTATTTCAAGACATGCTGTGTGTTTGTAATCATGATATGATCTTTATAAGGTTAGAGTCCTTAAGAAATTATATTTTATTTATCATGATATTTAATCAATTTTGACATGTATTGGATTAGTTATGGATTTTTGAATTCTGGGACTGTTTTGCAAACTTTCAAGAAATCAAAGGGCTTATGAGAACCATTTTTAATTGCATTTTAAACCCTAAACTCTTCGTACGATATAGGATGGTAGTTTCACCATTTTAGAGTAGTTAAACCATAAATTTGAGCCACCATCGAACCCGAATTGGTATATTTGGGGGTAGCTGGAATCGCGGCACTGGAAAATGCCAAGAAAACAGTGCGTAGACCAGCTAAACCAATGGTGAATCGGATGAGCTGGCCCAGTTGACCAATTCTGGAGCGGCTTTCACCCTAAACTGTCAATCCACAGGACTGTCAATCTGCCACCACTGACTGGCACCATCCGCTAAACACTGCCATTGTTCCATGATCGTTAGACAGTTACCAATGCTTGAGATCGCGTGGGAGTGTGCAATGGGCGCGTAACCTCACGTACGCATGCGTGGGACGCGTGGTAGTACATTTATTTTTTCCATTTTGACGCTTTACAACATGTTGTTAGCTCATTGAGATTATTTGGGTTGTTCGTCTATGCCAATAGGCCATTTGCTTAAGTGTCTCAGATGCGAAATATTTATAAATACTTTTATAAAACTTAAATTAAGTTAGTAAAATTCTATTCTATTTTTTGGATAAGGTAATAGACTTAAACATTGGTACTAATGTTTTATTCGTGAAACGAGGTTTTCTTGAATAAATTAACTTATGTGAACATATGTAATAAACTCGATCTTTTAGGGTATTATTATTTTCTCTTCTTTTTGATTTTAAAGGATGGATAGAAGATATCACTTGATTAGCATAAGAGATATTATAGAAGCTCCAAATAAATTCAACAAATTTTGTTCCTATTGGACGAACTCAAATCATAGTCTTCCAGAGCACTACTAGGCTATGCTCAAAATGGGCTTGTGAAAGATGTGAATCATGAGGAATTGATTTATTTATTTCATTGGTTGAATACAATGACAAATAATGATCAGAAAAGAGGCTTGAGTATATTAGACATAATGAGAGCCTGGGGTATAACATTTAATGGTTCTAACTTGATATAAGAGTTAGTTGAGAATTGGAAAAAGAACATTGAGATATCGACTATTTTGGGAATGAGTCATAAGTTGAGAAATGATATTTTCTCATTAAGAAAACCCCATAAATCACATGTAAGAAATTATTTAATGGATCCATTTTCTCAAATAAAGCTCAGCGTTGGTTCACAATTAGAGATTATTAAAGAAATTGAAACTATTGGAAATATTAAAAAACTACCAATGAAGAGACTTGAAAAAAGGGATTTGGATGGTTAAATGATTCACGTTTTTGTTTAGTTTTTCTATTTTCATTATTTTATCATTGCACACAACACTTTGGTTGTAGTTTTCTATAAAAAATTGTCAAGTACATAATTTTTGATTATTTATGACATTTAACAAGCTTTATTTCGTACATATTTCATTATTAGAGTGGGAGTTTTGGATGTGTTACTATGCATTATCCAAAAACTAAAATATTATGTTTATTGAGTTGAGCCAATATGATCAAAGCATTTAATTAGACCGATGATTAATAACTCTATGTTATTTTTGGATTTTTAGTTTTCAGCCAAATTATTTTTGATGCCAACTCAGATTAATATATAGTATATATAAACAAACATTAATTTTTTGATCATCTGTCTAAATAATTAGACTATTGCATTAAAATTGATTGTTGTTTGAACCAAACTTTTGTGTACCCCAATTATAGATATTTAAATTAAAACACTTAAGTTTGCTCGCAAGAGTACGAGGAACTTGTAGTGTGATGAGTTTGACTCGAGTCGTATCTCTCGAGGAAACAACTATTCGGTCTTTCGGATGTTTTTCTCAATTTACGAACTAAAATAAAATACATGTACATTTGGGGTTTTAAAAGATTTTGAATTGATCATTATAGCTAAAGCAATAATTAAAATAAGGATAATGAAACTAAGTATTCTAAACTATATTATCAACTACGAGCGATAATTAAATTATCAATAAAACGCAACCATGAATTAAACCTAATTAACGAATCTAAGAGCATGAACATAAGACATTATCACTAAGCAATGTATCATATGAATCTAAGAACGAGCAACTAACATTAATCAATCGCATAAATAAACTAAAGTAATCCAATATCCAATATCCAAGCATGAAACAATTAAACTAATTATTAATACTAAAATTAACTAAGAAATTAACTAAGAGTTTAGAGTACTTATTGTAACTAATAAAAGCAATGAAAAGCTCCAGCTATTCCGGAGTTGCACGTCGATCTTGGGCGAAGATTGAATCCRGAACGCGAATTCGATGTTTTGGACGCGTTGTTCTTCGATCCTTGATCTCCGTCTTCAAATATCGTTATGAGATGTGCAATTATGTTTATTATAAGCTAAAATAACCTAGGAGCTCGTGTGTTTTCGTGTCTCTTCTGAAAATCCGAAATATGGAGGGTATTTATAGATATAACAAGTCTTGGCGCGCACGAAACCCTAAAATCGCAAAACTCGGCCATCGCGTAGACGCTGCGTCGACCGACGCAATCTGGGTCTCAGCATCGAAGTGGTCTGGGTGTGCGCGTCAGCTGGGCGGGTGCGTCGACTGACGCAGGCTTGAATCGACACCTCAGAGAGTTGCGTCGACCTTGCGTCGACCGACGCCTCTTCAATCGCGACGCTTCAGAATGTTGCGTTGGCAGTGCGTCGGCTCTGCGTCGATCGTCGCAGATCATGGCTCGCATCGACGGAGCGTTGATGCTCGCGTCGATCGACGCGACGGAGCGTCTGTCTCCTTTTCTCAATCTTTTTGCTACTCGTTCACCGGAAAGCTCGTTCTCCATTTCTTGATCATCAACCTCATCTAATGACGCGCTGAACTCTACCGGTTACTTAGATGTAAGGTGAAAAACAATGAAACATCACCTATTTGCATCAATTACGATCAAAATACGGTAAAATAAGCTGGAACTATAAAAATACGGAATTACGCTTAAATCATCCAACTTATACCAAAAACAAATAGAAAAACGAACTAAAAAGCTAATAAAATAAGGACAAATCTACGTAAATCAACTACCCCACGCTTAATTGGTTTGTTCGTCCTCGAACAAACGTTAAATTGAAAGTATAACTAGAATGAAAATAAGTTCAAGCAAGAGTCGTGCTATGCTACGTACATAATTTTGAAAATATAGATACAAGTAACGCAACATCAAGCACTCCACCCTTATTACATTGTCGCTTCAAAATAAAATCATGCTTCCTCACGAAGGATAATATATATGTGTACGCTCAGAAGCACTCAAGTATTTTCTGCATGGGACGTGTATACACTCGAATCATACAATTACAAGCACAATAAATAAGCACAGAAAATCAATCTCTTTTCAATCGCAAATTAAGTGTGATGTCACTACTAAGAATCAAAAAAGGTCTTCGCGGGTTGTAATGTAAGGCTCTTTGGACGGGTATGGAATATATAAGTCGTGTGGCTAACTCATGATCAACCATGATCAATAACTCACTCAACCTAACCTAAACACGAAGCAATAGCTTCACCTTGTACAAAAGAAAAACCTCACTAAACACTCATAACGTAGCCTTTAATATATAGGCTATTTCTCAACTCGATACTCCAAAACCGACTTAAAGCTCAGAAACCACTTAATCACAACTCTTTTGCCTCTTAAATGTAAGGCCTCATAAAATAAACAATTAGACTCAAGCCTTTACAAGCGCGTAGGCAATTAATCAACACTATCCACCATCCTATTATTTTTTTATTTCCCCTTTTATTATTATTATTATTTTTTTTTTATGGGGTATTATTCTTTTTTTTTTTAATTAATCTTTTTCTTTTTTTTTTCTTTTCTTGGATGGTGGTCCTAAAAATCATAAATTCGTAACAACATCTCCAAGATACTAATAACCAAAAAAATAGCGAACTCATACCCCACGCTTTTAATGGGTAAGTAGGGGTCGACTCAAAAATAAAATCACTCAGGGTTTTATATGGATATGGCCGGAATAGGGTTTTATATGTGCGTTAACTTCATTTTCAAAGTCGACTACACACAGCGGTTTCAAAGAGATATCAAGACTGAAACTTATTCAAGTACATGCAAAGATGATAATCACTCAGGATACTCACTGGCTTTTTGCATGAAAAATTTTCTAATTGACGCTGCTTTTAAGGTTTGTGGAATCAATTGCGTCCAAGTACCATTTTACAATATATAAATAATAAGTTTTAAAAATTTATGCACTTATGCACGCTCAAAGACGAAAATAAATAATCATACATAGTCAACTTCGACAGGCAAGCCATACAAACACAATTATCGCGCAGGAATAGCAATCTTAAGTATATAATTATTACAGGCCAAGTATTAAATAAAATTACACAATTAATCAATACAAATCACACTCGACCACCCCCCTCTCTAAAAATCCCGGCAATCTCCGGATTCCCACAATACATCCAAAATTCAAAAAGAGGAAGGAAAAAGAAAACATCCCTGAAATAATAGTAGTTGAGCCGCTACTCGTCGATTCGTGTAATTTGGCCTTGCTTCAACGTGCGCGATATGAATTGTCCTAAAAAATAAAACAAGCAAAAACAAACAAAATAACAATATTTTTGGATTTTTTTATATTTTTCCATTTTTTATTTTATTTTTATTTTTAAATAAATAAAGCGCAATAATAAAAATAAAGATACAAGATTAGAACTCGCGGGAATCATCATCCTCGGGGTTCTCATCGACGTCCATGCTCGGTGCGGGGTATGCCGCCTCAAATCGTTCCTCGAGCTTCGAAATGCGAGCTCGCATCTTCCTTAAGCTTTGACGGTTTTGCTTGTGGTTCGCTTCAATCTTCTCGTCGATGATTTGGAGCTTATCGAACATCTTCAATTGAAATGCTCGATTTTCATCAAAAAATTGGCTCCAATCGGGACTCGGGCCCGAAGTAGAACGGCGGGCTTGCTCCATATCCGTGTCGCCATCGTCGTCGTCCGGTCGAGACAAGATCCTCCTTGAGTCGAAGACCTCACTCGGGGTGCAGGGGCACGCGTCAAAGAAAGTGAAGTAGTCCCGAGTGGATGAAAACCGCTTTCGGCCGGATCGAACCCGAAGTGACGGGCGAGGCCGGTAATATATGGTGCGAAGGAGAGAAGTGGCGTCTTACTTCCCGGCGTACTCTTAGTAACATTATAGAATCCTTGCAAGATCAAGGGGTATAACCGGACTTGACGACCATCGAGAAGACATTGAAGAACGTAGGCTCGGACTTGGTCGCATAGGTGGCCTCGTTCTTGCATAGAATAATGTGGCCAAGGATCTTATAGGGGACATAGAGGGCGTCGTCTTGAATCTTCAAGCAAGGAAATCGCTTGCAATCGCCCGTGTTTCCCCCGGTAATCATCCCCCCAAAAGAGGCTAAATCGAAGCCTTGAACTCAAACCGGGTGGTCTCCTTCGGTCGGGAAACCAAAGATGTTGCCAAAAATTTCCTCGTTAACAAAAACGTCATTTCCACCTGGCCTACATGTGAACATCTCGTCGTTTCAGATTACCAAAGTCGAGAAAAATTTGAACATAAGCTCGCTAAATCCGGGCAAGTGCATTTGGTCAAAGTACCCACAACCAAGGCCATCGACATAGCGGGAAAGGTCGGTATGGTGTTCCGATGACGTTCAAAATCCGATGAGTGGCGAACCCCCATTTTCGAATACTCTTAAAAGTGTCCCCTTCCTTTTTGTTGTAAATTGGGAACGGTGCGCCGTATTTCCCCGAAATATCTTTTTGTTTACCCGCCCGAGACATAATCAAATAATACGAAAGCGAACGGGAATGAAAATTCATGAAAAATAAGCCTTGATGTTCTTTGGGGAATTTTGTCGAACACTTGGCGTGCGTGTTCAACCAACTAGAAACCTAAGTAATCCTTGCACCAACAACTTCCCAACACAACCAAACAATGATAATAATAGTCCCTAGAGAGTTTCAAGCGAAGTACCTCAATGAATGTAGCACGAATTTGATCGTTTTTGGAAAATTGCACCCAAAACCCTTACGTAGTCCGTCTTAAGAAATTGGCTTGTATGTTAGGTGGTTGATGAATTTATGGGCAATGTGGTATGTGTGACGAATTGTTTCGAATTTGTGGTGGAGTGTGGTTAGTGTTGCTGGAAATTTGAAGAAGAAAGATTTTTGAAGAAGGGAGAACAATTTTTAAGTTGGGGAAAGAAAAGTGAAGGAGAAAGGGGTGTTAGGATGATTTTAAAAATATTTTTTTGGGCTATCCCCGCGGGTCAAGACACATGGGTCAGGTTTGGCGGGTCAAGATCCGAATTTAAATGTTCCTGGGCCGGTCCGGGGTTCGCGTCGATGCTGCGTCGACCGACGCGAGCCCAATCGACCCGACAGAATGCTGTTTCAGCAGGTGCGTCGATGCTGCGTCGACCGACGTGGACAGTCTCGGCGTCGACGCGGGCGGCAGTCTGGGTCGATTTTTCTTTGCTCGTTTGATCAATTCTCCTCGTTCGAGTCCTTCTATTTGTTCTAAACAAATAAAAATCAAAAAGAAAAATTAAAATAAAATGAAAATAAGGTACAAAAGGATACAAAAAGCTCGGGTTGCCTCCCGAGAAGCGCAAATTTTAACGTRGCTTGCTCGACGCTATTTTTCATCRGTTTAATTCCAARAGTACGGTGGATCTCCAAACTCCACCGACTTGTTAACGCGAGTCTTCCTTCGTTTGTCATAATAAGGCTTCAATCTATGCTTGTGAACTTGAAAGGCTGAATTTTCGACCTCATCATAAAACGTGGCTAATCCATACTCATCCAGTTCTTTTATCGAAAACGGTCCGCTCCATGCAGCTCCAAAATAAGTTGGGTCATATTCACTTTCATGATTATAAGCACTAATTCCCCAACCTCATACTGCAAGTTTTTGAATTTTTTGGCGCGAATTTCTTTCGATTTCTTCTTACTCCCCGTCCAATCGTTGAAGTGTGTCTTGCCCTTGTTTCTCACATCTATGAATTTTTCTTTAGGGTCGAGGAAATCGTACATAGAATGATTCAATGGTGGTTTCAACTCCACATCTAATTCATCCCGAAATTCTTCAATAATATCGCTCATGTCGATACCCAGTAACTCGATCAAATCTTCTCCACTCAATTGCTTCTAGTCGTTAAACTCATCAAACTCCTCAACGAAGTCATCTTTTTGAGTATCCTCCTCCTTCCTCCAAAATTCGGCGTTGTCCCCGTCGCCTAAATTGTCTACAACCACGACTCCCATAAGCTCGTGAATGCATGATGTAACGGAATCAACAAACGAACAGTCATCTATCATGGCAGGGGAAGGAGTGTTTTGGATATCCTTTAGAGAAAATGTCACTTTCTCGCCCAAAACGGTCATGGTCATCCTCCCTTTATGAACATTAACTAGCGTATGAGAGGTAGACATAAACGGGCGCCCCAATAAAATGTTAGGCTCCGTGCTCTCAGTCGGTACTTCACCAATGTCCAGAACCACAAAATCAACCGAAATTACGAGCTCTCCAACTTGTACTAAATCATCCTCAACTATTCCTAAGGGTCGTCGGGTTGAGCGATCGGCCAATTGTAGGTGCATGGTTGTCGGCTTTAGTGGTCCAAGATCAAATGCTTGATAAAGTGAATATGGCATAAGATTAATTCCTGCTCCAAGATGTAACATTCCTATTGCCTTTTGTCCATTAGCCAACGAAATGGTGATACAAAAACTTCCAGGATCGCGTTCCTTGGGTGGCAATGGCTTCTTAAAAATTGCTCTAACTTCCTTCGGAAATGTTACGTATTGATCCATCACTAAGCGTCTCTCTTTCGAAGCAAGTTCCTTGAAAAATTTAACATAAGCGGGCATTGTTTTAATTACCTCCAAAAGTGGTAGGTTGATATTAACATTCTTCAAGAGGTTTTATAGCTCCATGAACCTCTTGTTCTCTTTCGCTGGACGCAACCGGCTCGGAAAAGGAACAACATCTTTAATTGGTGTCGCCAATTGCTTCGGTGGTGATTGTTTAAGAATGTCATCATTGCCACGTGAGTTATTTGGAGTCGCCCCTTGCATGGATCTAGGAACATATCGATTAGATGATTTATGCAACTGATCTACTGGTTTAGAATCATCTTCATTGACAAGATTTGGTGTTTTATCCTCGACTTCATCTTCTTGGTCCACTATGCCGTTATCAATCTTCTTTCCACTGCGAAGGACATGAACTGCCGATGCCTGCTCTGCTTGGCTTGGAAGTTTACCTTTTTCGTCTGAGAGTTTGGCTAAGTTAGTTGATAATTGGCCTATTGCTACTTCAAGTTTCCTCTGCCCAGCTGTATTCTCAGATATAGCCTTCTTCATGTCATTAATTTCGTTTTTAACCTCAGCGAGTCCATCTCGATTTTTAAGAGTCTCGACCACTTGATTCTGCTGCCAAACCAATAGTTGATCCGTTGACTGAAATGTCGTAGGCATCTACCCTTGCGTATTATTTTGTGGAGGTGGCAGTGGTGCTTGAGCATATTGTGGTGGAGGATATTGCGGATCAGGTGGCATATGATTTGGGTTCCCTGGGCCCCACTTGAAAAGAAGATTATCACGTTGCGGAGTGTACTTCTTTTGGTTTGAATAATTCTGGATTGCGTTAACGTCTTCTTGCTGCACTATGTTGTTTGGACACTCGTCTGCTAAATGATGAGGAGATTCGTACTGGTTACATGGTGCGGCCATCTTTTGAGCAGCGTCCTTGCTCGCTCGCTCGGCCTTCCAAGCAGCTAATTTCTCATCAAATATCTCCTCACATTTCGCCTTGACTAACTTGCCGTCATCTAAATCAGGAACGGGAATGGAAATCTCATTGACCTTCACTTTACGAGGACGAGAGTTTGTTTGTCTAGATTTTTCTCTTTGCTTCTCCAACACCCATCTCGCCTCGGTGACTGTCAAATCTCTGAAATCTCCTCCTGTCGCTATCTCTACTTCTCGTTTCCCGTTGTCCAATAATCCATCGAAGAAAAACTGGTTGGTCATCTCCGGAGAATAGTTGTGGTGGGGGAAAGCTTGCAAAAGGGTCTTGAAACGCTCCCACGTTTCATGAAATAGCTCTACGTCCAACTGTTCAAAGGTGGCAATTTGCCTCCGAAGATGCCCCGTAGTTTGGGCCGAACAGTACTGGTTTAAAAACTTCTCGCTGATCATATCCCAGTCAGTCAATGAGCCAGGCTCTAGGGATAGTAGCCATGACTTCGCCCTGTCCTTCATGCTGTACGGGAAACAAATCATTTGTACCTCCTCTTGGTTAAGGCCATGAACCACAAATCTTCCAACCTCATCAACAAGATAGTTCAAAAATTCCAAGGGGTCTTCATGAGCACCTCCATGAAAAGTCGGGAGTAAGTTAAGTTGGTGCGGTTTGATCTCCACTTCCCTTGCGGTTGGTCCGAGCACAATTGCTGACCTAAAAGGTACAACCTTTGGTCGCGCCAAATCYCGCTGTCTAYGTGCTCGARCTCKCCTTGGTTRCCTAACTCGGTCATTAGCTCTCTCGTAGTGGTCGTCATATGCGTAATGGTTCTCGCGCTCGAATCTTCTTCCGAAATTGTTTTGCTCGTAACCATGATCTTGATTTGCAACCAATCGTTCACGTGCCTTTGATTATTAGCATACGCATTATGATGCAGAAAATCTTCATTCCTACTTGCCACGTTCTCGATGTTGTGTAGCCGAATAGCGTTGTTGTTCATCTCTTTGTTTGGCCTCATATTCGCCATGTTGGGTTGGTGATTGATCACGTTGTGCTGCTGGTTGACTCCTTCATTTCTCCCCGCATCTTGTCTCGCATTCTCCATGTTTTGCTGATAATTAGCCCAATAAGCTCGCGGTAGTGGTTATCCTTGCAACACGATTGGCTCACTCCCATACCCATTTCGAATTGGGCGTGGAGGTGATCTTGGTGGCGAATCGCCGTTTCCAATCGAATGAGCTCCTAACATTGTGTTGGGAACTTGTTCGCAAATAAAATCAGTTGCTGATGACAAATTGTTCTCAGGAATAAAAATGGGTTTTGGTCTTGGTGGATTTGAACGGTGGATGTTGTCAATGAAAGGTGCAAGGTCCTGTTGAAGTGATCGCCTTCCTTGCATAAACTCAACAATACATCAACGTACCAAATGGCAAAGACCAAGCGCGAAAAAAAATAAATAAATAAAAATAAAAAGAAACTAATAATTTAAAACGAAAAACATCCTATATTCCTACTCGTTGCTTCCCCGGCAACGGCGCCAAAATTTTGAACCAAAATTTTGTCCACCCCAATTACAGATATTTTAATTAAAACACTTAATTTTGCTCGCAAGAGTACGAGGAACTTGTAGGGTGATGAGTTTGACTTGAGTCGTATCTCTCGAGGAAATAACTATTCAGACTTTCGGATGTTTTTCTCAATTTACGAACTAAAATTAAATACATGTACATTTGGGGTTTTAAAAGATTTTGAATCGATCATTATAGCTAAAGCATTAATTAAACTAAGGATAATTAAACTAAGTATTCTAAACTATATTATCAACTACGAGCAATAATTAAATTATCAATAAAACGCAACCATGAATTAAACCTAATTAACGAATCTAAGAGCATGAACATAAGAAATTATCAATAAAACGCAACCATGAATTAAACCTAATTAACGAATCTAAGAGCATGAACATAAGAAATTATCACTAAGCAATGTATCATATGAATCTAAGAACGAGCAACTAACATTAATCAATCGCATAAATAAACTAAAGTAATCCAATATCCAATATCCAGTATCCAGGCATGAAATGATTAAACTAATTATTAAAACTAGAATTAACTAAGAAATTAACTAAGCAATTAATTATGAAATTAACTAAGAGTTTAGAGTACTTATTGTAACTAATAAAAGCAATGAAAAGCTCCAGCTATTCCGGAGTTGCACGTCGATCTTGGGCGAAGATTGAATCCGAACGCGAATTCGATGTTTTGGACGCGTTGTTCTTCGATCTTTGATCTTCGTCTTCAAATCTCGTTATGAGATGTGGAATTATGTTTATTATAAGCTAAAATGCCCTAGGAGGTCGTGTGTTTTCTTGTCTCTTCTGAAAATCCGAAATATGGAGGGTATTTATAGATATAACAAGTCTTGGCACGCATGAAACCCTAAAATCACAAAACTGGGCCGTCGCGTCGACGCTGCATCGACCGACGCAGGCTGGGTCTCGGCGTCGATGCGGTCTGGGTGTGCGCATCGGCTGGGCGGGTGCGTCGACTGACGCGCACTTGAATCGACGCCTCAGAGAGTTGCGTCGACCTTGCGTCGACCGAAGCCTCTTCAATCGATGCTCTAGAATGTTGCGTCGGCTCCGCGTCGATCGTCGCAGATCATGGCTCGCATCGACGCTCGCGTCGATCGACGCGACAGAGCGTCTGTCTCCTTTTCTCGATCTTTTTGCTACTCGTTCACCGGAAAGCTCGTTCTCCATTTCTTGATCATCAACCTCATCTAATTACGCGCTGAACTCTACCGGTTACTTAGCTGTAAGGTGAAAAACAACGAAACATCACCTATTTGCATCAATTACGATCAAAATACGGTAAAATAAGCTGGAACTATAAAAATACAGAATTACGCTTAAATCGTCCAACTTATACCAATATAAATAGAAAAACTAACTAAAAAGCTAATAAAATAAGGACAAATTTACGTAAATCATTGTTGATCTGACAAGGGTGACAAACAGAATGGAAACAACTATGACACTTGGTGTCACAAGATATGGTACGTTCTTGATGAATATAATGTGTTGGATGAAATAAAACATGTCATGCAAGACCGCGTTATTAGAACTGGACCTCAAGGGAGGAGGGATCACGATGTTTACTTGGGTTTGAAAAAGAAAGATTACACTACTTGTGGCATTCTTGTCAACTCGGTCATTGGTGACCTGATCCTTGAGTGTGAACAACAACACCATATCTAAGGGACAAATATGGTGGAACTTCACTTACTTGTCTGAGGCAACTGATAATTTAGTTTTATATTTACAAGAAGAAATTTTATCATCCTATTAGATAACTAATTTTAGCGATGTCTAATATGATTAGGAAGCTTAAGTCGGCTGGCCATATACTCTCTGATAAGAAACAAATCTAGGATCTTTTTTGTCTCTTTTAGCCAAGTGGGAGCACTTGAGAGTTAACTTGACACATAAGGAGAGCATCAAGACTTTTGAAGATGCTGCTCGGCATGTTGAGTTAGAGGTACGAGTGGCTTGGAGCTGCAAGGTTAATTTCAAATGCTTTCATTGTTGAATCTAGTTCTAAAAAAATTAAGATTTAAACGCAAGAGGAACTGGAGTAAGAGAAAGAAAGAAAATGGTGCTGGAAATGAGAGTTTGAAAACTAAATGTTAAAAAGAACTTGAGATCGTAGAGAGTTTTCTGATTTTCATCAAGTTCCTAGTGGGACAAGATGGATATATGTGGGAAACAATTCTCAAGGTTGAATTCAAGGACTTCGGACTTTCAAGCTCAAGTTAGCCAATGGGCGACACTCATCCTACATGTGTTTTGCTTCTGAGATTAGATGAAATCTCATTTTTGTATATGTTCTTTTAAGTTTAGCTTATGAATTATTATTTTCCAAAGATTTCATTTGTATTACTTAAAATGGTGTTTGTTGTGGTACTAGACATCTCTTTTCAATGGTTTTACGGTTATAGATTGTGGTCATGCTATATTTTGTTCACGTTCTATGTTAGTTTTTCAAGTAATGCTTATGTGGATGATAATATTTTCATGCTAGATTGAGTCAAATTGATCAAGAAATGATTAATAGACTTGTGAAAGAGAGACTTTTGGTTTCACTTTCTAAGGTTTTATTATCCATATGTGAAAGCTGTCTTCCTAGTAAAATGACTAGAAACCCTTTTGGAAAAGTTGTTAGAGTTTCATTTCCATTGTCATTAATTCATTATGGTATTTTGATATTTGTGGTCCTATGAATGTTAGAGCACAACATATTTTTTTTAATATCATTTAGTTTGTACATGATTATTCATGTTTTGGTCATATGAAGGTTGATATCTCATAAATCTGAAGCATTAGATTGTTTAAGACATTACGAGAAGTAGATAATCAAAAGGACAGAGTGGTTAAAGTTCTTCGGACTGATCAATGTCGTGAATATATATCCGATAAGTTCGAGGGACTTTATAGTGAAACTAAAATAGAATCAAGAAATGCAACTTTTCTAGAAATGAATTTTCTAGTAAGGGTAGTATTACGAATACTGAACCTTTATTTGAAGTTTATAAATCACAAAATGATCATTTGGGATTATCTTAAATGAAAGTGAAGGTATAGATCTAACTGGAACTAAGTTTGTTTCCAAACGAGTCACTATTGCAAAAAGTTTCTAAGAATCGTATACCTAAACATAATTATGGCATAGAGGGATCCACTATTAATTTTGGTTGAAAATATAGATTAATGTGATGTGCTTAAGAATGCTTTATCGTATGTTTTCTTGATGTCTCACGTGGATGAGGAAGAGTCTAAATATTTGAAAGAGGCTATAACCTGTCTATCAAAGAATAAATAAAAAGTTTCAATGGAAGAAGAACTGAAGGCGATGGAATAAGAAAAATGTCTGGGGAATTTTTATTCTTCCATATAGAGATAATGTTATTGAGAACAAATGAGTTCTGAAATTCTATCGAGAGATATAATGCTTGATTGGTGAAAATTGTTTCACCAGTGATGAGTGTTGCCTTGATTTGCCTTCTTTTTGCAATAGTAGTCAATATGGACATAGAGTTACATCAAGTTGATATCAAAACTGCCTTTCTCAATAGCGATTTGGAAGAAGGAATCTACATGCAACAAATCATCGGATTTCATTCTTCCAGGTCAACAAAGTAAAGTCTATAATTGAAACATTTTATTTATGAGTTAAAGTTATCTTAGGGAAAATGGTATTTGAGATTTCATACTATGATTATCTCATACGATTTTATCGTGATAGATGAACATCATTGTGTCTATGTGAAGGAGCCTAATGATAAGTCTGTAGTTTTATCTCTGTATGTGGATGATATACTATTAGCTAGAGATGACAAAGAGTTCCTCATACCATTAAAAAAATTATCCTCGTATTTTGTGATGAAGGATATGGGTGAAGCAGAATACAAATTTGGTGTTAAGATCTACAGAGATCACTTTGGGAGGTTATTTTGATTTTTGCTAGAAACATACTTCTATAATGACTCAAAGCGGATAACTACAAACTTGTTGATGCTCAAGTTGTCAGAAGACAATCATTAAATCATGAAATGTGCCAGCGAGCACATTCTAAATAAATAAAGATGTCAAACATTTATTGTGTCTTAGGTCTAGTTAGTGGGTATGAGTAATCTGGGATAAAGATCTATAATGACTCAAAGCGGATAAACTACAAACTTGTTGATGCTCAAGTTGTCAGAAGGACAAATCATTAAATCATGAAATGTGCCAGTGAGCACATTCTAAATAATGAAAGATGTCAAACATTTATTATTTCTTAGGTCAAGTTAGTGGGTATGAGTAATCTGGGATAAAGACAGCAAAAAATAGTTAAAAGAGTTATTCGATACATGAAGGGTACTACAAGATATTTCCTTTGTTATCAAGGAAATAACTTAAATCTGTAAGGATACACAGAGATTTTGATTTGTACATATTTGTGTGTATTTTTTATATATTTTTGTGTCTTGTTTAGTGTGCTTTAGTTGGATTTGAGTCGTATTTTTTTCTCTTTTTCTTTATTTTGCATTTTTGCAGCGTTTGTTTCCTTTTTAGTGTTTTTGTATTTTTTTCATATTTTTATATTTTTTATGTTATTTTATTTTTCTTGGTTTTAGGACAGTCGGCGGGCCCAAGCACATTCCCAAAGATCACAACCGGCTCAATTTGATGAAAAGATGACTCGAGACCATGAAGCACAGCTATTTATCAACACCTAATTGATTGCTAATCGACATGCCCCTTTGTGCCTCCGTCGACCGAACGGACGAAGATCACCTGCCACCGTCGATTTACACACGATTGATGGCCAATCAATGCACGCTTTTTCTCCACCATAGACTATATAGGATTGATCCATAGTAAATCAATGGCAGAGACACAATCGATCGGTAGTTGATCGATGGTCAATCTATGAAAGACCAATTTTTATAAACTTTACCCTTTTGCCCCAACTTTGATCCTATATAAACCCACATACCTAGATGCATGAAAGGAGCCTTTTGAACCTCTCGGGTTTGGTAGCCCAAGCCTTATCCTCCTTTCATCTTCTCAACTTCAAATATAAATAATCCATAGTTATCTTAGCTTAGATTCTAGAACTTTAGTTTAGTAGTTAGTTAACTTAATTAGTGTGTGGAGAAGCTAATGTATTATTATGAAATATTTGCTCTTGTGGTTTTTGTAACATTGAAGAAGATTTCTACTTAGGGTAATTTTCAATTCATGTTCTCTTGCATCTACTTTGTAAGTTTTATGAATGTTTGAAGCTCTTTACTATTTTATGTATGATTTGTAATTTGGATGATTTAACTTTAATTGTGTTGTTATTGGGACTTGCATTTTCCTCCATTGTTGTGTTCTTATTTGTTATCATGTTTCTTTCCCGTTTGGCATAGTTTAGAAAGTTTGTAGTGAAATGTATATAAGTTTAGCCAAACTAGCCATTTTTCTTGCACATGGTTGATAATGTTGTATATATTCTTGTTAGAGTATTTTCAAGCATTATAGTTGGATTTTTGATTTTCTAGTTGTAATTTGAATGTTCTTTTCATTCTATGCTTTGTTTTAGTTTATTTGTACTTTTATTTAATAGTTCATGATGTCATTAATTTGTATTATGTATTCTTTGTTGTGTTAATTATGTTCATGCTTGCTCTTAAATTATAATATTGCGTTTCTTGATGATTTTAGGTTAGAATTTATTGGTTTAGGGTCTAGATGAGTGTGGAACCATCAATTGGTAACTATAGGTCATTTAATTGAGAGTCGGGATTGAAAACCTTAGTTTGTAGATTAAGTATTCCATAATTGCCAATTGTTAGTTGAGACGAGGTTAGAACCCTGGACCCTCATTTTATTAATCTTTTGAAAGTCTTTAATATTCTTTCTAATCATTTAAATTATCGTTTTAGTTGCTAGAAACTTAGAACTATAAAATTTGATAACGGGATTAGGATATGTTTTTCTTTCTTTCTTTATTTTGTGATTCAAACAAAAATACCACTTCGATTAGTCTTTCTCGTGATATTCAGCTTCACTCACCTCACCGCAGTACGATCGACCCCATTCTATTGCGGGCGATCCTTAAAATGTTTATTAAAATAGTACATTTGAGATCACTTCAGGCTGATTAGGGTGGTGACATTGATGAATGTAAATCCCCTTCTAGGTATGCTTTCTTACTAAATGATAGCACTATCTCATGGAGTAGTACTGTTCACAATGGAATAGAATTTGTGGCTTCTGCATCTGTAGTACAAAAATTTTCTTTGGTTAATGACTTTTATGATATATTTGGGAGTCACATTCACTTTAGTGGGAGCTGTGATAGTTTATTATGATAATTGGGATGCTATCTCTTAAACAAAGGACTCCAAATATCGAGAGAAAGAAATTGAACATAAAGTACATTTAAACACATCAAATGTTTATTGATCCATTTACTAAACTGGTTTCTGAAGATGTCTTAATGGGCCATGTAAAGGTAATATATCTTATTAATATTCCATAGAAATATAATTTTATTGGACAAATACTATTGTTAATGCTAGTATTTATAAAATATTGTTTATGTACACATAACTTACATTTGTGGTTGGTTTATTTTTGTCCAAAGTGAGAGTATGTCTACAAGTCAAGATTGGATCACTCACATAAACACTCATATATAACATTTAGGATGTTCAGAGATAATATTATCGATTGATAATTAATAATCAAAGTTTATGACTTGTTAAAGGTTAAATCAAGGGAATTCGATGAGGACGATATTATGAAAACTCTAAGGTAAGTGTTGGGATATTCTTGAACTATTATTTGTACGGTTCCAAGAATGGTATGACATACACTCTCATTGAGAGAAAAAAGTATAATAATGCGTTTTCATACTATGCTTACTAAGTTGACCAATTTCTGGGTAATGAAAAATGGATCCCTAATTTCCCATTTATATGAGACCATAAGGCTCATGCCTTATTATTCCCTTACGACTTTTTCTAGTTTTTGAACCCTTACCATAATGTTACTACTTTAGCATTGTGCCAATAGCTAAGATTGATACGGTCATGCAGTATATGTTTAAGAAAGAAGTTATGATAAAGTTTAGAAATGCTAGTAGAATTATTTTCATTTATACCTTTTTTGTGTCTTTAGAACGATCAATTGTGTTGGTGACAGAATTATGAATATAGATAACCAACCAAAGTTAAATACTCCTATGAGAATGTTAATTTGTGTAAATAGAAACTATTATAGGAATAATGACGAATTGTAAAATCCTCATATTAATTGGTTGAGCTATTATATAACCTTAACAAAACTTATAAGATAAAGTCTTACATGCTCGTGGGTCACACGACTCATTTACCTGTATGAATCAATAATATTATTGTTGTGTATGTTAGACCAAGGGTTCGACATTTATGTATAGTGGTGATAAGGGCCAAGAGTAGTAACCATTATGTAACCATTTTTAACCTTTAAACCTTTCAATCTAAGGACAGTACTAGAAGAAGGTTGGGTTACTATCACTAGTGATTAATGATTACGGGTTTTCATCTCACTCCTGATGTTGTCGATTTCACTAAGTCCCTCGCAAGAGGTTTAAATAATGGATCTTCTAATTTATTATAAGTAGCACAATAGCGACAACATCATTCTTCATCATTCCTCTGATAAATGCATGGCTTAGGCTTATATGTCTAGATTTACCATTATATACTTTATTCAACGCTCTAGACATAGTATCCTCTCTATCACAATATAAAGTTATTGGAGACATTGGACAAGGCCACAAATCTATATCAAGTAATAAATCTCTAAGCCACTTTGCTTCTTTACTAGATGGAAATAAAGCTACAAATTCAGCTTCCATTGTGGAATGTGTAATTACAGACTATTTGTTGAAGCCCAAGACACTACACCGCCAAGCATAAATAACTAAACACTAGTAGATTTTTGATCACTTATGCTAGTAATATAACTAGCATCAGAATAACCTTCTAGTACATTTGTAAAATCACTATAATAGAGTCCTAAATCTGTGTTCTTTTAAGATACCCAAGAACTCTACTCACAGCTTTACATTGATCCACACTAGTAGTTTTAGTATATCTATATAGCTTACAAACTGAATATGAAATATATGTCCTTGTGAAACTAATTTCATATATTAAACTTCTTGTTACACTACCATATTCAAGCTGAGCTATTGGTTTACTAGTATTTTCATGTAACATAAAGAATCAATAGTAGTACTAACTTCTTATATATTCAAATGTTTATACTTTTTCAAAAATTTCTCAACATAGTTTTCTTGTGAAAGATTAAAAACCCCCACTGTGCTTTCTAACTTTACTACCTAAGATAGAATCAACTTTACCAAGGTCCTTCATCTTGAACTTAAAAGAAAGATACTTCTCAGTGTCTTCTACACATTTTAAATAAGTACTAATAATAAGCATGTCATGCACATAAAGTCAAATAATCACAATATACTCTTTATTTGACTCACAATAAATGCACTTATCATCATAACCATGCCTAAATCCATTAGAGAGTAATACAAATTCAAACTTTTCATGCCATTGTTTAGGTGTTTGCTTTAGACTGTACAAAGACTTAACAAGTTCACATACTTTATGTTCAATACCAAGTAGCATAAAACCTGCTGGTTGTTCAATGTATGCCTCATCATCTAAATCACAATTTAGACATATTTCTTTTGCATCTATTGATGTACATGTAAATGATATATAGAAGTTAATTAAAGCTAAAAACCTTAATTTATAAGTTAGAATAGTTCCATCTATGGCATATTTTCTACGACATACCCATTTACAACCTCTTGGTTTTGAGCCTTGAGGTAAATCAATCAGAACCCTAGTATTTTTTTGACAATATTGAGTCCATTCAATAATTTACCACTTCTTTTCAAAATGCGAAATCTCTGGACTTCATAGCCTCATTAAATGTTTTAGGATCATCCTTAACACTAAATAAAACTGGTGTTTTATTAAGTACGGTGTTCATATTTACTTTTAAAAAGAAAACTATAGCTTAGAAGGGTATAAAATAAGAAGAGATGTGTTTTTTCCTTGTCTTTGACTTCTACAAGATTCCAGAAGAGTGTCAATTTAGAATTTTTCACCATAACCAACAAACACAATTTTAAGTGCTATCAATACCACTTCAGTTCATTTATTAACTATGAATTTATAATAAGCTATACAATCCCAAAATATTTAAGTAAGACAAGTTTGGTTTTCTTTCATTCCATAATTTATATGGAGACACTTTAATCTTTAACGAAGGAATTCGACTATGCACATGACAAGCCACCAACAAAGCTTCACCCCACAAATAATTTGGCAATACTGAACATAAAAGCATGGAATTCACCATGTCTTGTAGTTCTATTATTCCTTTCAACTAAACTAATTTTTTGTAGTGTATTAGGAGCACTAGTTTGGTGTATAATATCATTATCTTCAAAAAATTCTGAAAACTCATTAGAAAAATATTAATCGCCTCTATCACTCCTTAATACTTTAATCTTCTTGCTTAATTAATTTTCTAGAAGAGACTTATATGCCTTAAACATACTAATTAACATAAATCTAAAACAATTATTGATGAAAGTAAAAAAGTATTTATTTCCACCTCTAGTTATAAAACCATTAGTTCACACACATCAGAATATACAAGATTAATCAATTGTATAATTCTTTAAATTTTAGGAAATGGTAACCTTGTAAGTTTTTCTTGAAAACAAGTTTCGTGCTTTTCATTTTCAAAGTCATTACAAATTATTAAACCATTTTTAGATGTGTACTTTATAACTCTATGGCTTAACATGTGATAATATACCATACCACAAAGAATAAGAAGATTCAGTCAAATAAATATAAACTTCATTCACTTTAATGACATATAACATAAAGAATCATCACAAGAATATCCATTTCCTGCAGATGCACCATTCTTAGTCAAGACTATGTTACTTGATTCAATTATAGTCTTTAAACCCTTCTTATATAGACAATGATAAGGTTCTTTGCAACATTTGGAACATGGATCGCGTTAGTGAGAACCAGTTTCTTGCCAAAACTAAAGTCCAGATGAACATTCCTTTTTCCAAGCACTTTGCTCTCACACCATTAGGCACCACAACTTCATGACCATTTAGAATTTCATAGTTTTGAAATTGTTCTTTGTCATTGCACACATGAATGGTTGCACCATAATCATACCACCAATCCTTAGAAGAGGTTGGGGTATCCAAGTGGAGTTTAGTCACAGTCGCTAGAAATAACATTGCTATTTCTGTAGCATCTTCAACAAGATTACCACTCGAAGCATTAAAATTATTAGTTTTTTCTTCTTCCTGTTGCACCCAGCCTTGTCATGGCTTTTCTTGCCATAATTATAACAAACTCTATTTTTTGTGTTAGCAGCAGAAATAACATTTTAAGGCTTTCTATTTTTATAATTAGATTTCTTCCATTAACTAAATTCACTTTAGGATCATTATCAAATTCTTTCTTTTAAAGGATCTTAACATTTCTTCAATTCTAAGATGTTTCAAAACATTAGATATAATCCACATTGTAGAAGTATGCAATAATTTATTTTGATAATAATTCCACGAAGAAAGAAGTTTTTTAATTATAGCACCTATTTAGATAAGTTCCAAGGTTTCTACCCCATAATCTTTATAGTTTGAAACAATCAATTCTAGATTATTACTTTTGTCCATGATCAGAGAAGAAGAATCTAATTTAATTAAGAATATATTTTAAAAAGAAACTTATATGTTCCTTGATTTTGAGATACATATTCATGCTCTAAGTCTGCACATATCTCCCTCGAAATCTTTAAAGTGGTGAAGAGATCATACAAAGTGTCTAGCAGGGTGTTGAGAATATGACCCCCACACAAAACTTCATCTTTATGGTTCTCCCTTTATCATTTCACATTGTTAGACTCTCCATCATTTGGTGGTGGGATCTCTAGAAGATCTGGATTGAGGACATAGCCAACCTTCAAAATAGTGAGAAAGAACATTAATTTGTCCTTCCAATGATTGGAGTTGGTGCATGTGCCATCAAACCTATCTAACTTCATGAAATCCTTATTCATCTCTTTGATCGTTGATTCTTGAGTGGATTCTATTGACACTCAAATAAAACTTTAAGATTATTGTAAAATTATGTTTATTAATGAAATTGTGATGAACCGAACTAAAATTGGGCTAAAAGTTTGTATAAGAATATATTTTAACGGAGAACAAACAAAAGTCTAAGTCATGAGATCACTTCCTTCAAGTGATATTTACCCCCACTATTTTGCTAATTGTGTTTATGAAAAATGACTTCTAGGATAAAACAAACATAAAATAATAACAACCAGATAGTATGTTTTTGGATTGTTATCACAAGAATAGGAGTGCTTTTTATTTGTGTTTTTTTTAAAGTTTGGTCACGTTCTCCTTTATACAAATCAAGAAAGCAGACAACTCTTAACGTTGAAAATCTTAACTCGTCATTTGAAACTCTTCACTTTAATTTGCATCTTTTCATATTAGAATTGTTTCTTTTGAAAATTTGTGTTGCATCCTTGGTCACAATATATATTACTATACTATTATATTACAAAAGAAATTCCAGCATTCCCCCACTTAGTTTGTAATATGATAATTTCACACCAACATCAACAGATATCATGCATAAAAAGAGTAACATTAGTATTGAAATTTCCAGCATTGTATAATTGATTATTACTCATTTCCTTGTCATATTACATGGGCATTAATTGGCTCCCTGCAAATAATGATGTACAAGTGTCTTATGTTGTTATCGATGTGATGGTATTTCCACACATCATTGTAAAATATAAGTGTGGTGATTGATCAGGTTTAAGACTTTTTTTCTTATTTGCAATCTTTATTATTTATTTTCATTTATTTTATTATTTTGTTATTTATTGATCTTGATATGTTCTACTTATGTTTTTTAATTGCGACATGTTATATGCTCTATGTGTGCATGTAGTGCAAGTGGCTCTTGATAAAGCTAAAGTAACTGAGTAATATCATTCTGTAGTTGTTACAATTGGTACTAGCTTGAGCCTTTGTCTACATGTTTTTATTTTATTTTATTTTGTAAACCCCCTTGATTTTGGTGTATTCCTGCTTTCATTTCATTTTTTTTTTTTTTAACTTTCTAGAAGGTAACTTTTCTAAAAATGTTCTAGAAAATGGACTTTCCAGAACGATATTTTAGAAAACCCGATCTGGAAAGTATAACTTTCCAAATCGTTATTTTCGAAAATACCGTACTGGAACTTTCCAGTATCGGGTTTTCTAAAATAACATTCCGGAAAGTTATACTTTCCAGAACGTTATTTCAAAAAACCGTTTTGGAAAGTCTAACTTTCTAGAACGTTATCTTAGAAAACCGTTCTGGAAAGTGTAACTTTCCAGAACGTTATCTCAGAAAACCGTTCTGGAATGTGGCGGACCAAGATAGGATGATACCATTCTAGAACAGAAAATTTATTTTGTAGAACGCCTTTTTTTTCCCTTCTAGAAAGTCTGCCAGTCCAGAAGGATAAAAAAAGGCGTTCTGGAAAGTACAGACTTTCTAGAACTGTCACTACAGAAGGCACAGAAAGACGTTCTGGATAGGCAGAATTACCCTTCTGGATATGCAGTTTCTGCACTAGTGTATGATCGCTCTTGGCACTTCAAAACGACCGAAAATGTTCTCGTGTAAGAATTTGAGAATAATTTCAGAGTTAGCCTTCCAGGTTGGGATTGCTTCCACCCATTTCGACACATAATCAACTCCAACAAGTATGTACTCATATTATCCACTTCTGGGAAATGGTCCCATAAAACTGATGCTCCATACATCGAAGATTTCTATTACGTGATTCGGAACCAATGTTATCTCGTTCTTCTTTCCTATTGTGCCTGATCTTTGACAAGTATTGCATGTATTGCAATATTGGTGTGCGTCGGCGAAGAGTGAGGGCCAATATAAACTGGATTAGAGGACTTTGAATGCTGTCTTCTAGCTTCCAAAATGTCCTCCTTCATCATGACAAAACCTCAACACATCAATTTTTTCTTCGTCCGGTATACACCTCCGATAAAATCCATCCTTGCACCGTTTATATAGGTATGGGTCATCCCAAAAGAAACTTCTGCATTTAGACAGAAATCACTTCCTTTCTTAGGCATAAAGGTGGTTAGGGATAATATTGCATGCAATATAATAGAAAAAATTGGCATACCAAGGCTTGTCAATGTTTTCAATAGTGTTAGCATCCTCATAAGGAAAAGTATCATCGACAAAATCAGGTTTGCTAGACTCACTATCTACTAACATGCGATATAAATGATCGGCAACCACATTTTCACATCCTTTTATACCCTTGATTTCAACATCAAATTCTTGCAAAAGGAGAACCCAACAAATCAACCTTGGTTTACTTTAGATTTGAACAAATAAGTGGCGCAAGGCCGCATGATCGGTGTGCACAATTACTTTTTAACTAACAATATAAGAACATAACTTGTCTAATGAAAACACTACAACAAATATTTCACGTTCAGTGGTGGTATAATTGCATTGGGCACTATTTAACTTGAGACTAGCATAATAGATTACCCTTAGCAATTTATGAACCCGTTGCCCCAAAACAGCCCCTACCGCGTTGTTAGACGCATCACACATAATCTCAAAAGGTAGTGACCAGTCGGGTGCAACAACTACTGGTGCCTGTGTGAGTTTTTCTTTCAATACATTAAAAGCATCAAGACATTTATCATCAAACTCAAAAGGCACATCTTTATTTAACAATTTACACAACGGGCGACAAATTTTAGAAAAATCTTTTATGAAACGCCGATAAAATCCCACGTGACCTTGAAAACTTCTAATTCCCTTAACGTATTTAGGTGGTGGAAGGGTTTCAATAATATCTATTTTCACTTTATCAACTTCTAACCCCTTGTTTGACACAACATGTCCAAGCACAATCCCACTTTTCACCATAAAGTTTGATTTCTCCCAACTCAACGTCAAACAAGACTCTATACATCGTTCAAGTACTCTAGATAAATTATTTAAACATTGAGAGAAAGATGAGCCATATACCAAAAATCATCCATGAAGACTTCGAGAAAGTCGTCAATGAACTCGGTGAAGATGGAGAGCATGCATCCCTGGAATGTTGTTGGTGCATTGCATAATCCGAATGGCATCCTCTGATAAGCATACGTGCTAAAAGGACACGTAAATGTAGTCTTCTTCTGATCTTCTAGAGCTATTGCTATTTGATAGTATCCTGAAAGACCGTCCAAAAAGTAATAGTATTCGTGTCCTGCCAGTTTTTCGAGCAACTAATCCATGAATGGAAGTTGAAAGTGATCCTTTCTTGTTGCGACATTTAGTTTTCGGTAATCAATTCATATGCGCCAACCGGTTGTTAAGCGCGTTGGAACAATCTCTCCTTGTCATTTTCCACAATCGTTATGCCTCCTTCCTTCGGAACGATGTGCACTGGACTGACCCACTCACTATCTGATACGGGGTAGATAATTCCTTCTTCAATGAGTTTGAAATTTTTTTTTGAGTACCTCCTGAAGCGTAGGGTTCACACATCTATGCCCATCCCTTATTGGTTTGGCTCCTTCGTCTAACTCAATCTGATGCATGCACGTCAACAAACTTATTCCTCTAATGTCCCCGATGCTCCAACCAGTTGCTTGTTTGTACTTTTTAAGTACCTCAATTAATTCCTTTTCTTCATGCTTGGCTAGTTTCATGAAAATCATCACGGGTTTTCTCTCGTTGGTTTCGAGAAAAACATACTTGAGGTGGTTCAGAAGTGGTTTAAATTCCACTTTAGGTTCTAACACAGGTTGAACAAATGTTTTGCTCATGTGCTCCTCTTCAATCTCAAATAGGTCGACCACCCCCTCCATATCAAAATCGTCGTCCTCGACATTCCATTCCTCGAAAGGTATGATACCGAAAAATTCTTTCACGCATTGATCAACTGAGTCGAGATAAGAACATTCAGGTTCCATCAAATGTTAAGGAGCACTTTGAATGTCTTTAAGTGAGAACGTGGCTGATTCGTCAAACACTGAAAGTGTCATTTTTCCTCGGACCACGTCGATCAAGGTATCTGATGTTTCCCTGAATGGTCTACCCAAAAGAATGGTGTGCTCCTTGCTTGATTTTGAAACTTCTCCGACATCTAATATCACGAAGTCCACGGGAATTACTAAGGAGCTGACTTCTACCAAAACGTCTTCGACTACTCCCAGAGGATATCACACTGATCGACAAGCTAACTGAAGTCTTAAGCTCGTTGGTCTCATCTCTCCAAGGTTAAATTATTTGTAAAGGGCGTAGGGCATCAAGTTGATCCCTGCCCTTAAATCAAGCATTCCACGAGCCTTTTGTCCATCCCCGAGAGTTATCGTGATGTAAAAACTTCCGGTATCACCTACTTTTGGCGGTAGTGGTTGATGGAAGACTGCACTTACTTCTTCTGAAAACACTATTTTCTCGTTTGCCTCGAGCTTTCTCTCCTTTGATGCTAGCTCTTTGAAAAATTTCACGTATCCTGGCATCGCTTTGAACACATCAAATAGTGGTAAGTTTACGCTCACGTTCTTTAAAATGTTATAGAGCTCCATGAATTTCCTTCTCTCTTTCGCTGGCTTGAGTCGGTTTGAAAATGGTATAGAGTCTCGGATAACTCGTTGCTGCTTGAGAATGCTAAAATTCTCAGTGCAGGAATACTATCCGACCGGATTCCTTTGCTAGTCCGATCGGACAAATATTTCTGTCATGTGGTCCGATCTGAGTTTTGTTTTATCCGATTGGACAAATCTTCCTGTCCTTCGGTCAAGTCGGATTTTCCCCCTGTCCGATTGGATAAATCTCTCTGTTCTCCAGTCCGATCGGATTCTTGCTCTGTCCGATAGGATAAATCTTTCTGTCCTCCAGTCCGATCAGATTTTTGCCCTGTCCGATTAGATTCCTTGGTTGATTTTTTCCCTTCAAAATGCATTTGTTATCATGATCCTCCCCTTCCGTCACTCCGATTATGTTATTGATTTTCTTGCCTCCCCGTAGCACATGTATGGCCATTGATTGCTCGGGTTAACTGGGGAGCTTTGTAGGGTCGGCTCCGAGTTTCACTACAGACGCAGAAAGTTGTCATATCATCATATCCAACTTGTCCATTTATTTCTTCATTCGATTATTTTCCTCGATGGTTCGAAGAGTCTCTTCTCGGTTGCGTAACAGTTTTAATCTCTTGCCTTTATCTCCAAAGTCGCAACTCTTCATTAGAATCTTGGGGTAGTGGAACTTGTTGTTGTGGATCTTGATATTGTTGTTGTCCTGGTTGACTTTGCCATTGCGGAAAACGTTGTTGATAATTTCCTTGGCCCTTGTTCTGATAAGAATTATAATTGCTCGGTCCTCCTTGACTTTTGTTCGGGGGTGGTGGTGTCAGGTATTGAGGGTATGTTTGTTTAGGCACCGGTACGTAATTGGGACTCCCCGGCCTGTACCTAAAATTCAGATGGTCTTGGAGAACTGGATTGTACGAGTTGTAAGTTTTAGTGAACTTTTGACAAATTTATTGTTGGGCTGGAGTTCTTGCACGGTGATCACCTCTTTGTCCTCATCTTCATCGAACTTCACACCACACGCATTGGCTCCATGTCCAGATTCTCCACAAATCCCTCACGTTTCGTGTGATGGTTGCGTCATTTCCTTCTCTCGCGTCATCATTCCTGCCAACAATGCAACTTGTTTCGTGAGATCCTCAAGTTTGCTACTCTCCCCTTTGGATGCTGATACTTCGTTCACTCTAATTTTCCTTGGTCTGGAACTTGTTTTTCTTGATTTTTAACCCAAAAGTTCGAACAAATTCCATGCTTTCGTCGCGGTTAAGTCTCCAAAATCGTCGGCTTTGTTCTCAACTTGTTGCTTAAAGTTTGGCAACAATCCTTCATGGAAATAGTTGTTGACCATTTTGGGGTTGTTGTTGTGATGCGGGCATGCTAGTAGAAGTCCGTTGTAGAATTCCCATACTTTGTGGAATGATTCGCTATCCGTTTTCTCGAAATTAGTTATTTCCCTCCTTAGTTTGGCCGTCATTTGCACTGGATAAAATCGGCTCACGAACTTCTTCAATACCATGTTCCAATTAGTCAAAGAATTGGGTTGCAACAATAGTAGCCACTGCTTGGCTTTGTCATTCAAGCTACTCGGAAAACACCTCATTCTAAGTTGATTTTCATTAAGTCCAAATGCTGGAATTCCGACACTGCTGCGTAAAAATCTCGAATAAAATTAAGCGGGTCCTCGTTCAGCATGCCATAGAAGGTCAGCAATAGGTTGACAATGTTAGACTTGAATTCATAGTCTTGGGCCGCGGGGCCTAAGAATATAGTTGAGTTGTATGGGTTAATGGTTGGGCTCACGAGGTCTCCTTGTCGGCGTTCATTTGGATATCGTTGCCCTCGGCCCCCACTCAAATTTCTTCCTCCACCATCGTTCCAATTGTGTTTCTCATCTTCATGAGGTTGGTCATATTTGTCATTTTGCCAAACATGATATAGTTGTTCGTTTCTTCCATTTCTGAAATGATTCGGTCCTCGTACTCGGTTCTCGAATTCAAAATGATTTGTTTGGTCATTTCGGGGCTGGGGCCCACCATTTCCAACATGATTATCTTCGAATCTCTGATTTGCCCATACGTTGAAGGCTCGGGCTTCCTCTCGGTTTCAAAAATGTTGTGGCATTCGATCGACTGGTTGTTCTGGCCACATAACTCGGCGGTCATCATGCGGTTGTGGTACCCTATTGTGCACCGGAGGATTAACGTGTTCAAGGAATTCGTGTCCTCTTGGCTCTTCATCACGATTATGCTCTTGATTTTTGATTTGAGCAAATGTTCGTGAATCTTCATTCTGGATATCGTTCTGTAGATTCTGATTTTGGTTTTGCATGTCATCTTCGGGTGGCATGCCATATGGTTGATCGTGAGGAGGAGCGCGATTGTCATGCCCTCTCCCTCGACCATTTGTTCTTCCTCCTCTCCCTCCATTTCCTCGGCCGCCAATAGGTGGATTGTTCGACATTATGGCTTGAGTTGCTTTGGATTGGTTCCCGTCGAGGGAAGGAAAAAGTCGCCTTGGTCTTCCTAGTCGTTCGATGCTATCTATAAATGGCGTAAGTTCACCTCTTAGGCCTCTACGACCTTGCATCAACAACAAATAACATCAACTCATCGAGTAGTAAACGAAAAACAAAAATGAAAGTAACACACATAAAATTTAACATGAATAAACTTCGTCAACACCTTGGCCACTCCCCGGCAACTACGCCAAATTTTTATCTGAACTTTTATGTTTCAAAATTAAATCCAAGTTAAACCATGCACGTCTATGTTATAAAACAAGTTAGTTCGCCCGCAAGAGAACGGGGTCACTTGTAGACTAGCAAGTTAAACCGGGTCGATTCTCTCGAGGAGTGGAAATACAGTATAACAAAAATACAAGTTCTAATTCTAAACACAGGATCAAGGGAGTTTTCGTTTGGAAATAATTCTTACTCCGAGGTTGTCAATCTCATCACAAGAATCGTGCAACTGATTCGCGAACTTAATTAACAATTATTCGAATTTAAACTAAAGGAATGATTGTAATAAACCGAAACTTGAACCTAATCTTTCTACGAGGGTGTCAACCTCTTCGCAAGAGTTGTTTACTTAATTCATGAATTCAACTATGAACTAAACACTGATCCACTAAGTAAACATTTCATCAAATATTGAATATGCATTCACCAAGAACGAACCATACCAAAACGTCTAAATCACAATAATACGGATCAACTAATTAACGCAAAACAAATCTTCACGAAATTGTTCACAAGAATTTAATCATAAATGATTCAATCGAAACATCCAAACATAATATCACAAGATCATTATCTAACATAAAACCCAATGTAATTAACAAGATCAAGGTTTAGAGTTTACTAAATTCCGAGAAAACACTATCACGATACTTCGATGAATCCTTGCTAATTCCAGCTATTCCGGGGATGAGACGAACCTCGTTGAACTCTGGAAGCTTGTCACGAACCTCTGACTACAGCGGCTAACACAAACCAATCGAACGTTTACATATTTTTTTCTGTAAGGGCTCTAAGCCAAAGGTAAGAGAAAGTTGTCAATTCTTGATTTGTAGTTTTTTTTACGGATTTTTGTTACCTTTTTGTGTTGTGTTTGCATGTGTCTTGCTTGTATTTATGGGTATTAGGAGTCGTTTTGTCCTATTTTGTTAGTTTTAGGTTTTGTAGTGTTTTCTTTGTTTTTAGTAGTTTTTCTTATATTTTCTTAGTTTTTTTATTAGTTTTTGTTTTGAAGGTCAACATTGGTCAAAGTGGGCCCACGATGAGGTCGGAAGATGATTCGAACCCGAGACACTCATTGCCAATTCACGACATGTCTTTGGTGCGAGGATCGATCGGAAATGACGAGAAATGTGGCCATTTTCATTGTCACCTCATGCATTCGCTCGGTGGATGTCTCAGTTGTCGAAATGCAAGCATAACTCTAAAACCACTTTGGCCATTTGCCTCCACCTTATATCATTGGAAATATTATAGAAATTTCTAAAACTCTTGTGTTTACAACAATCCCAAATTCTGAGTTTAAGAATGGTAAAAATCAGCTTTAAGTGGAGACGGTTCGCCGTGGCCTTGCTTGTGGCAGGTTTTGGTGCGGAGCCCATAACTCTCGGATGAAAATCCCAAATGACACAATTCAAACTCCAAATTAAATCCAAAAGGAAGGTCTAGATTTCATATGAAGACATTGATGGCTTATTCCATGTTTTTGTCAGTCGACCGACTGGATTTCAGTCGATCGACTGCTCGGCAGAAAGTTTGGGGCGTTTGAACAAGTCAGTCGATCGACTGAAATGCTGAGGATGTGTGATTTTGGCGAAGAAAAGAGACCATTTTGCCCCTTATCTACCCATATATGATTCCCACCCATTATTCACAAAAAAACAACTCTCCTTGTTGGTTTTGGACCTAGTTCCATCTCCTCCAAGCCTCTACATCCCTTGCCATTAAAACCCTAGCTTAATTCTTAGCTTATGTAGTTTAGTTAGCTTAAGTAGTTAGTTTAGTTAGTTAGTTGTTTTTAAGCAAGTGTTGGAGTGAGTGACACCTCCGTCATTTGTGGTGCTTGTTGTTTGAAGACTTGAAACTTTTGTTGGAATGCAATTTGGTAGTGTTCTTTCCCTTACTTTCTTGTGTTGTTATTGTTGTTGTTGCTCTTGTTTGGTTGAAATTGTTGTGTTGGTGATTTGGTTTTAGATTATGTTGTCTTTCTTAGCATTTCAATTCTTGAATGTTTGGTTATGTTGCTTTTGTTGTTTTTCTCTTCTTGCAAACTCCATTGATGCATCCCTCTTTCAAGCTTTTTACTCTTTTTAGCTAAGCAAACTTTAGGTAAATAAAAGCCAAATGGGACTTTCTTCTTTGGTAAATTTGACTTTCTTTTAATTTAATGCTTTTGACTTATTTTAACTTTCAAGCTTTGTTTTCCCCTCCAATTTCCCTTTCAATTTGCAAGCTTTCTTAGTTTAGTAATTTTAATTTATGCAATGTTGTTAATTAGGTTTAGTTAATGTCACTTTCAAATGAGATTTAATTCACATTTGATGCATTATTTTAGAAATTACGGGTTTAGGGTTTAGGTTCGTTTAGAACCATTAATCGGATTTTGTTGAGAATTGGGATTGACGACCCCAATACTTGATCGACATTTGGGATTGACAACCCCGAATCGTGGATTAAGTGCTCGGCAAAAYCCGATTGATCGTGGAGACGAACCGAACACCCTAAACCCAATCATTTTTAATTAAAGTCTCCTTTTAAAGCTTTAGCATAAAACTCAAACCAAACCAATGACTTAATGCTTTCGTAGATTAGATTAGTGTAATTTAGCTTAACAAGAGAGTGACTAAATACACCGACCGCCGATTATATCTATCCTCGAGAGACACGACTCGGGAAAACTTACCGCTCTACAATTGACTCCGTACTATTGCGGAGAAGATTTCTTAGAGTGTTAAGAATTCTCCGATCATCTTTTCCAATGGTATAGGATCCAGTCTAGTAATGAAAGGATATGTTTCTACTGAGATTTTGAGTTTTAAAGGCTCAAAAGCCATTTCGTAACTGACGAATCCCGAAAATCTGCGTTTGTAACGTATATGTCCGATCGGATTGTTGATGAGTCCGATCAAATAAATGTTTATGTCTTCATGTCCAATCGGACATAGCACATATCCGACCGTTGCATGTTTTGAAGGTCAATCCGTTCGTTCATTCGCGTTATACGATCGGACAAGTGTTCATTTGGCTATTTCGAGTGGTGATTCATTTGCCTTCATCTCCCGAGTTTGTCAAGCGATTTAGCTAAAAGAGAAAAATAGAAAAAATGGTCCAAAAGGACCAATTATTGATTAAAAAATTGAAAAGTTAAGCAAAAATTCAAAGAATGCGAAATCATGCAAAATATCTTACTCTTAATCCTGAAAAAGACGGTAAAAAGACTCGAACATGACTCAAAATATGTACAAAAGCGTAACAAAAATGCACGAACCAATGAGCAAGAAGAATTCTGGGTTGAAGCTTATGAGAGTTTGCAATTGTACAAGGAGAGAACCAATCGATCTCATGATAAGAGAATTATGAAATGACAACTCTAGGCGGGAGAACGTATTTACTCAATTCTCGCCTCAAGCTTTTTCCGGGCAAGTTGAAGTGAAGATGGTCTAGTCTTTTTGAGATACAAAGGATGATGGATAATGGAGCCACCAAGTTGATTTCGTTAAATGGGAGTACGTTTATTGTGAATGAGAAAAGAATAAATACGTACTAGTTGGGAGGTGACCCAAGCATAAAGAAATTTGCCTCGTCATGGTCTAGCTCACGACCACGACTTAGCTCGAGATAGGCTGAATTTCTCACATTGATAGGTCACGATCGCGATGCAAACCGTGACCATATCTTAAAGGATTTAATCTTGAAAACAAAATTCACTTTAATTATTCTTTCTCTCTCGACCACGACCCCCTTTATTTTTTTCTTCAAGACTTTTAAACACAAACCCACACCATAAAAGCTAGTTGCATCAATCAAACCCAAGAAACAATGTGCGAAAAACCTAAATTTCGAATTAGGGTCCTTTTTTTGAATTTTTTGTGGATTTTCGAATTCTACTCAAATTTCTCTCATATCATTGTTTCTTATTGGTTATATGTGTAGAAAATAATGATTGTGTATGATATTGATGTTGGGAACTTTGAATTTCTTATTTGAAGTTGAGTTTCACTTAGGAATTTCACCGAACACTACATGCTTAGTTTGGGATTTTTATGAATGTTTATGATGTTAAAGACATGAACTACTATTATAAATAACTTAATTGTGCTACACTTGGGATTGTGTTTTGAGTAATTTATGAAGAAGTTGGGGTTGTAATTGGATACTTGAGCTTGAAAGTTGGTAATTTTACCTTAAATGATCTTAGGGAGTTGATTGATTTGAAAATGAATTTATAGTTATCTCACATTGTTGCATGGATTCTCCTTTAGTAAAATGGCATCAAAAAACTCATGAAGAGGATGTTCATTGGCCAAAAAATGTGCGACTTAACAAGAAAGAAGTCCTTTACCTCCACCATAAGAACCAGTATTCATAGGAGATCCGGAGATCAATCTGGCTGTACTCGGGGTGGTCATGTCCACCAATAATAAATAGACCATGTGGGTCCATTAAAGCCAATTTGAAATTCATCCGCCAAAGTATTCGTGCCCACCTTGTATGCAAGTGCTCGATATCGAAGAGGATGTGAAAAATATATTTGGATGTATAGGCTGGAGTGAGGTATTCATGAATGGACGATGGTCAACATAAAAATTAATGACATTAGAGTTCTTGAGTACTTTGTAGATCATGAAGAATAGAAACACAAGAGAATTGATCACTTTCCTGCTGTATAATGTGATGCATGAGGTCACCGTAAATGAGCTCAACAATCTTTTCCACAATACCTCCTAAGGTTTGTATGCCAGCTATCTACCTTACTATAAGGTTCATGAGTTTTAAAGCACCATAAAAAGAAAGACGGATGATGGTGACAATAGGAGGTTTAGTTCGAAGCTTCCCAAAGCATTGGAAATCCTGAACCCAGTTTGTTGTTACGTGCAAAGGGTGATGGCTATGACGGTGATAGCGAGTCACGAAAGTGGAGGTGTGAGAAAGCAAGATCTATTTGCTCTGTGGTGTATGTTGATGGGGATGATGTATAACGTAAGGATAGCTCTTTGTGATAAATTTTAAAATCAAACAGTGTTGGTTACGGGACCCATTTTCATAGGAGGCATGATCACGCTAATCGCCGCTAGATTGAGTTTAGACTTTGAAAATCGGGAGATGAACCCCGGAGTAATAGAGGTGAATATTTAACCATTTGAAGATGGTAAATAACTTATAAGGATAGGGTTTTGCTAAAGTAAAAGGCAGGCGATGAGTTGGGGGTAGACGCACCTCCACATCGGGTAGTAAAAAAAGCTTTTCACCAAGAAAATATGTGAGATGATGGGAGATTCTCGAGACATGCACCACGAGTGAGCATGCCTATAGAAGAGTTCAAAGAACTGGAGTTGTGTAACTGGGCATTCCGACAATGCATGCAGTGGGATTATAATGGGGATATAATGACTATATTGGAGGAGAGGATGATTCAGAATCGAATTATGCCTAGTTAAGGGGTGACGTGAACTAAACATGCCAAGATGTGAGATCGATGTTATGGATTTTTCGATAAATCGATGAATATAATGTAGATTTTGGTCACTATGAACCCAACCAAACCTCGACTTGATCTCTAAAAATCTGTGAGTTCGGCCAAGGTGGACCACTTCTTCTTTTCCAAATTTGTTACTATATAGTAGAAAATAAGTTTTGGGGGATGGAAGTGCGGTTTATCTTGGTCATGTATTAATTTTCATATCATCTAGGATTGCATTATTTTTTTCCACTTTATTTTTATTTTTTTTATTTGAGCAATTTTAATTGGTTTCTTAGGAGTAGTTATGAGTGATGGATGATATCGATGTTTGAAACTAGTTGTAGTTGAAATTTGCATATGTGTGAATTTTATGTAGTTTGTTGACGATTTCTAATGATGAGTCGATTTTCTAAATAGCTTACATATATGACACACATAATTTGACTTTATTGGTATGTCTTATTAAGAATATCTTGAATATATTTCTTTTATAGATGATTATGCTTGTGATATTTGGGGCATTATGACTATTAACTTACCACAGTCTGTTTATTGTTGTTTGATTTGTTAGTCGTGTTTGAATCTTTAGAACTTGCTTTGATTTTTGTCTTGAGGATGCATAGTTGTTTTTCATGTAATTATGGCTTTTTTCTCGTGTTTTTAATTAGGGTTTTATGTTAATAGTTTTTAGTCGAGTTTCATTAGGTTTTTCGTTTGTTTTTATTGATGTGTTGTTTTTCAATGGTCTTGTTAATTTTATACTTAATTGGGTGAAATGGCTTCAATTAAATGGAGTTTTGGTGTAATTCTTGGGTTTTGATATTTAAAATTCTCACTAATAGGTGGTTAAATGATTGGAATTCAAGCTAAGGCATAGACGCCAAAAATCCAAGCCTAGCCTTGCCTATTTGCATGCCCAAGTTGGAGCCAAGAGCAAGCTTCAAAGGGGCTAACATTCTGGAATGGTGGCACATTTTTGTGCCTAGGCTGCCCAAACCGGCGCCCAGCAGCACCTTAGGCGCAACAGGAGGCAGCATTTCAGTGCCTAATCTGGCGCCCAGCAGTAGCACCCCTAGGCAGCAACCCAGGCAGCGCCCAGCAGCCCAAACTGGCGCCCAGCAGCACCCTAGGCACAAAAGCAGGAAGCATTTCAGCGCCTAATCTAGCGCCCAGCAGCAACACCTCTAGGCGGCAATCCAGACAGCAAATTGGAGCCTAAACTGGCGCCCAGCAGCAACCTAGGCAGCACCTCGGAGCCTAAACTTGCACTCAGCCACCCCAGCCAGCCCCAACACACCCGAGCTCGCCAGACCGAGCCACCTCGAGCCATGGTCGAGCCACCTTGAGCCAAATCAAGCCAAAATGTGCCAAAAGGCTAATTTGTCCATTTAAACCCAATTAAACCTAGTATAAATAGTAAAATTCTCTCATTTTTGTGGTTATCTCCCATTCCTCCCAACCCTAGCTTGGGTTTGGGATTAAAATTTCTCTCTCTAGTTTTTAGTCAAGCAATTCCTTGGGATTGTAAGCCCAAGAAGAATTCAAGTACTCCCTTGGATTGTTACTTAAAGGCAATTAAATTCAATCTTGTTTCAATTTTCTTAATTCAAGTAAGTTTTCTTTCAATTTCATGTTTTCTGCTTTAATTCCATGCTTTGTTCTTTATTTCCATGCTTGTTCTTCATTTTATGCCTTTTGTCTTATCACCTTGAATTCATGTTAGATCTTAAGAATTGACTATGGAATCTAGATGAGTGACACATCTAGATCATAGATCGGGTCCTGGATCGTCTTGATTTTGAGTTTTTTTCACATGCTTTATTTGTAATTTAATTTTCATGATTTGTTTCATACTTAATCCAAGATCTATGCTTTGTTGCTTGTTGTCTTTCATAAAGTTTCAAACTCTCCCATCAATTTTCATTGCTTTATCCATTCATGCCTTCAATTCATGTTAATTTGCACTATTCAAGTTTTTATATTCATGCAAGCTTAGTTGTACCTTGTGCACGCATGCTTGTACTTGGTGAAACATGCTTCTTTTTGCTTAATTTTTATTGTTGCTTGCATTTTCATATTTGAGGTATCCGATGAGGCATCCGACCAACTTGCCATTTCAATTTCTAGTGTAGTTTAGCTAGTTTAAATGCTTTATTTTCATTTTGATTTTACTTCTTCAAGCTACAAACATATTGATTATCACAATCGAATCGATTTTCGATAATATCAAGTCAATAGAACCTTTAATTTCCAAAACACGAAAAAATACACAACAAAATGGCGTTGTTTCCGGGGAAAAGACTTAAAAAATAATTTTAGGGAATTTCGACACCATTTTACCCTTCTTCAAATAAACACTACTACAAATAAAATATTCCCTAGTCAGCCCATTTAAGACTATTATCCCATTCTTTGTTCACCCTCGAGATTTTTTTACACTCTCGAAAAGTTTTGTATGAAAATTTTATATTTTGATGAGAGTAGAGTTTATGTTGGATTAATAAATGGTACAAGAAATTAGTGTTATGTGTTAGCGCTATAAAAAAAGGCGTCAAAGATCATAAAAAAAGAAATAAAATATTAATTAAAAAAGGGATTTGACGATTGATTTGGTTGGCGAGCTTAATTTATAAAGGCATTGTTCTATATTTTGGTTCCAAGATTATATGAAGCATATGATATAATTTAATGGTTAGAAGCTTCAAGAATTTAGAACTTTTAGTGGTAAATTTGATATTCTTATGCGTTAGTTAGTATTATAGTCACTTTTATCCAAATAATCCACACTTAACCAAAGAGCTTATATTAAAGACCTTTATTATTTTTGTCTTGAACACCCCAATTAGTGGAGAGATATATGATTTTCAAGCATATGATAGAGTGTACATTGAAATGATATGCGTGTATACATGTCCCATTTAAACACTTGTGTGATGGGAAAAACACTTATTTATGAGGATCACTGATCCGAAGCATGATACTAAAGGTAAAAGGGGCATATTGATTTAAGTGTTTTAATATTGTGTTTAGTTTGAAAAATTATTTCTGAAGAAAATACGTTGTCATCAGTTCACCATATTCATGCTACAATTTTATTTCTAGTTTGTTTCTTCGAGGACCAACAACTGATTAAGTTTGGAGGAGTTGATAAACACGTGTTTTGCATGAATTTTAAATCTCTTTATATTATAATTTAACTATAGGTTTTGCATTAACAACTCAGTTTTGATGTATTTCATATTATTGAAAAGTTGTTGAAAGTTTGCTCATTTTGTAGGAACTTGAATTGATTTTGGTACTTTTTGGATGACTCAGGCTTAAAAGAATGAATAATTATCATTTGGTTCAAAACAAAAAAAGAGTTTTAGATTCCATCAGGCCTAAAAAGAGAGTCGACCCATGAAATTCAGATTTTCTAGAGTCAAAAGTCAACATCACACTCGAACATCTCAACCATGATGTTGACTATGAAGATTGAGGGTTCGGAAGAAGAGTGGTCACGGTCTAAGTTGTGACTGAGACCTACTTCGAGACTGGGTACTATTTTTCAGTTCAAGGGTCGCTGTCCCGGTCGCGACCACCACGTCAACTACGACCTGTATGGGAGCACTACAATTCATATTGATTTTGAATCTTTGACAATTTTTAACACACTAGATAGGCTTGAGAAAATATATTACACGAATATAGAGTGAAATGAAGAGTCGAGCAAAGGTTTAGGGAAGAACACGGCGTCAATTTAGAAATTCTTGGGTTTAATCTTGTATTTTAAATTCGTATTTCAATTCTCTATTGTTTGATTATATGTTTTGATATTGAATGGGATATGTAGCTAATTCATACATATTCTGGGGATCGAAACATGGGTTGTTGATGTCCTTGAATTTCTAATAATCAAGTATGATCTTTTCACTATTTTTTTGTTCTTGAATTGATGAATTATGTCATAAGTTGATATTCTTTTATGATTTTCATGTTTAGTGAATCAAACTGAGAGATAAGATTCATTAATAGACTTTTGAATACCAAACACTTTAATCAACAATTTAGAGAGGTTTGAGATTAATGAGAACTCGGGAATCTTTTGAACGTTTTGGAGTCTTAAGTGTGATTTCAAATAAAGATATTGTTCGATGCTTATAATCTATAGTGTAATTGTTATCAGAGGAAAATTATATTATTTTTGTGATCAACTTATATTGAATTGAATCAAAACCAATACTTGGTTGTTTGAAATAAAATAACACGTAAAATTTATTGAACCGAAACCCCAAAATATCCTTTTCTAGTTGTGAATCCTCTTTGTCAAGAAATTTGTGTTAACTTTTGTAAATTGTTATAATTAATTTACTAAATTCTTATTTCATGATGTTTGTTAACTTTTGAAGAAGAAAAACCATCTATCATTTCATTAGTTTAAATAATGTTATATAATTATATTACTTATTAATCTTATATTAGTCGATCCTTATGGAATACAACCTTATTCTTCATGGATTAGGTTCAAATGAGAACCGTGTCCCTATATGTGAACCAATGGTCAATTATGGGTCTTATATCTAATTCAATGGATGAATCAGACTTTTTGTGTATTTCCTAATTTAATTAAAAGTATTAGGATTGTATAATAAAAGCACTACTAGTGTATATTACTGAAATATTAATAAAGCACTGTGATTGTATAATAAAAGCACTGCTAGTATATAATAAAAGCACTAGTTTGCAAGTTCGCATATAAGAACATGGTTCTCATTTGAACCCACCCCTACTCTTCATACCCTACATCTATACCGTCTACTTGCTGTTAGAGTTTAAATTGAATCACGAAAAAATATTGGTGAAGATTGTTGTAACATTTTATTTTGAATAAACCTGTCATCTGTGAGGTTTAGACTGATTAAAAAAATCACATTTATGTTTTCTAATTACAATAGTCCCCTTATATTCACAATAAAAATAGAAACAAATGAAACAAACTAGTACCGCTCATATAATAGTTGAAAGTGTCAGAGTCACAGTTCATGACCCATTTTACTAACACACCAATGTAGTTCGACTAATAATTCAAGTTTCAATATTGTGAAACACAAACACTTGATGAAAAGGAAATTTAAAAAGTAATTAAATAAATTACTATTTTTTATTTTGTTTTTGATTTATTAGATTGGATGAACTAATCAATCTTTCATTTTTCTATTTATTGTTTATTTTTTTTCTTGAGGATATTAACCAATAACTCATTGAATGGGGGATAAAGGAAAGGGAAGAACTATAGAAAGATACATATTGTCACCAATTATATGATATGCTTTTGATTTTTTTCTTGACACTAACTTATGATATGTTTTTGATTTCTTTTAATACTTCTGTATTTTTAAATAAGAATAAGACATTTTAACCAATAAATATGCTTTAGAACACATCTTTTCCTATTAGATACAATTTTTGAACCTTTTATTACCACTAAATCTCTTAGCACAATCTTAGGACAAATTTTCCCTTGGCTTTTCTTATCAATTGATTTCTTCATTCATCTTCTTGACCTTCATCGTATGTCTCTTTTAAGATAATAGGTTTTTCTTCACCTTTCTCATACAGACTTAACCTTTGAGAAAGCAAAGAAGAGTTAATTTCTCACATGCATTGTACAACTCCTCCAACTAACTCTTTTTTCCATCCAAAACCTCATTAGATTCTCTATCAGCTCAAAATAATATATGAATGGGATAGATTTGATCGAATATATTATTGGGAAATTCATATCGGGTCCATGATTAATTGATTTGGTCTTAGATCCACGATTTTCACCATATTATGTGTTTATTATCAGCTCGGACTTCAAATGGATAAATCATTCTCCTTAATTTTTGTTTCTTATAACTTGAAGCTTTTTTAATGTTGTAATTTAGTTGGATTTTACTTGTTGATCATATGTTAGGCTTATTTTGCTTTACTTAGTTGGTTTTGATGTTTTTGTGCCAATTCGATATGATTATAATGTAATTACCGATGTTGGTTGTTTTAGTGCAGTTTGTTTATAATGTGTATTGTAGTGTCTCATCATGTGAATGTTGCATTTTTAACTTGGATCAGTTGTATGATATGATTTTCTTATTTATAATTGCTTGATGTGGTAATAATATTACCCGTAGTAGTAATGTGTATGATTATTAAATTAAAATACTATCTATTCTGTGTATGCGCAATCATCATTAATCCTTGTTGCTTGTTAATTACAAATGATATTGGCAGATATTCTTATATTGTGTTAACTATGACAGATGCCAATTCATATGAGAGTGTTTCTCGTAGGTTCAATTTTGTTGGAATGATGTTGTTAAGCTTGATTACTCACTGTCAAGCTATGAAGTGCTTTCTTGATAGTGAGGATGATTTTTAAAATCTTATCCACCATAGAACATATATATAAGGTGAAATGTGTTAAGATTTTAGTTTCGAAAGACAATTAAAGTACGAGTACCAATTGTGTTGGTTTGATTGATAATATTTGTTCTATGGTGGAAGATTATGACGATATTTTTTGTGATGCATTATGGTATAAAATCTCGAAATGATTTATTTTTTATGAGTGTCCTAGTTACATTATATATGTCGATTAAAAAGTTTAGTACCATTGGTGAATTTTGAGATAAATTGAAGTACACCCATTGGAGTTGGTTTTAAATCTAATTACACGAAGTATGATAGTGTTTGTGTGAAAGATGCTTATGATGAATGCAAATAGTTTTTCCTACAAATGAGTGATGCTTGTGATGAAAGATGCTTGTGATGCATTTATTTTTTTATGAGTGTCCTACTTGTATTTTTACTTGTCAATTATTTTTGTAATACTGGAAATAGTTTTTCCATTTTTATTTCATTTGTAATTATGACAGAGATATTATCATTAGTGATTGTGATATTCTGTTACTTTAGTGTTGCGAGTCGTTTACCCTTACTCATTGAATTGATTTTGTACTTCATGTGGTTTTGATTTTTTAGGGTTCTTTGAACNTTTTACAATTTTGAAGATGCTTGTGTTGATAATATTATTATCCATGCTTATAATCGTTTTTCACACCACTATTTTTAAATCATGTTAAAATGATGTATACTTTCTTGACATGTTACCAAAATGAATTTATTGTGATTTTTTATGATTTATTGTATTCATTATGCACATTATGCAGCCACAAACATCATCATATAGCGGGGAAAAAGTATTATCGCAAATTGTAATAATTATATTACTAGCAGTGACAATCTGATAACATATGCATAGATATTATTCTTCAAATTACCTATTTAAAAGCATATTTTACAAACAACAGTGTAACCAACACTATCGTGTAAGGTCTTAAAATATGATTATTTGTTATGGTCATGCAAGTGCATGAATAAACTAGAAGATTCTTGATATCACCAAAGTCAACCTTATCCACATTCATAAGTATTAAACAAATATCAACCAAAAGTATATACTTACTACCCAAGTGGTTTTAGAAAAATAAATATAAAATATATAATAGTCAACAACAAATATAAAATCCTTTCACAGGTCTCACTGATATTAATTTCTCAAAATCTGTATGCCTAAAACAAGTCATTTCTTGATCTGCAATTTTTTTTCCCTTCTCAAGACCTTCTCTTAAATTGATTCTGAGAGAATTAATATTCCTTGTTTTCGAATGACTTTATTTCTAAATGTTTCTCAGCTGTAATATTTTTCATTCATGTCATTCCAATAAAACTAAACCAAAAAATAAGCAAAATAGCCCGTGTATAATTATTACTGCTTGTGGGAATTATATTACTAGATTTGATAATCTCGCATCAAGTTTATTAAAACATGCTAAGATTCCAACAAAACAATAGTGAATGCAAAATTTATAGTTTATGGTAACGTATTACTAGTTATAATAGGGTTAATTAAATAAATAATATATATATATATATATATATATTTAAATATGAATTGAAAAAATGTATTAGTTTGAAAAAAACTTACAAAAATGTGTCGGGACGCTGCTGTGAATAGTGTCCCGCTCACATTCTAGAAGGTACAAATAGTAACTGTTATAGAATGTGAGCGCGACGCCATTCCCAGCAGCGTCCCGGACCTAAAGTGACATTCTAGAAGGTAGATTTAAATAACCGTTTTAGAATGTGAGCGGGACGTCATTCCAAAGGCGTCCTAGACCTAAAGTGACTTTTTACTCTTTTTTGGGGCTGAAATGAAAAAAAAATAATTAACATCTTCACAAAATTAAGAATTTTTTCATTTACAAATAAAATCAATTTTACTAAATAATTAACAACTAACAAAGAAACGAATAAATTCGAATTTTTACATAATTAAGAATTTTACACAATAAATCAATTGACATATTAACAAATTTAATTATTCACATAATTAATAATTTTATCACAAATCAATAAATTTAAATTTCACAAACATATAAATTATTAATTATTTGAAAAAAGTCTTAATTTATTTATTTTGTGAGAAATCATTAATTATGTGAAAATTCCAGTTTATTCGTTTCTTGTTTAGTTGTTAATTATTTAATAAAATTGATTTTATTTGTAAATGGGAAAATTATTAATTTTGTGAATATGTTAATTATTTTTTTTTCATTTCAGCTCCAGAAAAGAGTAAAAGTCACTTTAGATCCGGGACGCCCTTGGAATGCCGTCCCGCTCACATTCTAGAACGGTTCTTTATATCTACCTTCTAGAATGTCACTTTAGGTTCGGGACGCTGCTGAGAATGGCGTCCCGCTCACATTTTAGAACGGTTACTATTTGTACCTTCTAAAATGTGAGCGGGGCGCTATTCCCAGCAGCGTCCCGACACATTTTTGTAAGTTTTTTTAAACTAACACATTTTTTTAATTCATATTTAAATATATATTATTTATTTAATTAACCCGTTATAATAATATCACAAAAAATTCAACAAACATGTTATGATTCTAATGTAATTTTTTTTATGGGCAATGTAAACAAGTATGAATTAACAAACATTTACAAAACATACATCATGCTCAATAAAATAGGAGCAAGTGACATGTTTACTTGGATTTGTAAATTTTGTTTGTGGTAATGTAGTCATAAGTGCATTAAATATTACTATAGATGCATTAAAATCATAAAAAAAAAAGGTTTAAAAGCAATGATGTTTGTCCAGAATCAATTATCATTATTATTTGTGGTAATATATTCCTTAGTTGTTACAATCAAGTTACATGTAAAACAACTTGATACCACCAAAACCAACCTTAACTGATTTAATAACATCATTGATTGGCAATGTAAAACAACTTAAAATTTGGTTTTGCAAAATCAGGACAAATAAGTTTAGAATCATGTAAAGACCAATATTTGTTATATACTTTTTCCCCCTAACGGAAGGACTTCCTTGAATAATATGGAACTACTCGAACACATAGCGTCATGGTAGTACCATTGTTTACATAACATATAATTTCTTCCAAATCGCCAATACACGCCAAATCTTCTACAAATGACATGTTCTTAAAGATAGGATATCAGACTGTTATTTTAAGATTGTAGACTTTGCAGCCATTGCACAGAACGAGAACTAACTAGTTGCACTATCTAAAGACTTCAAAAAACAACCACGACCTTTCTCAAAGCCTTATTTTGATCCTCTATGTTTAGAGTTTAACTACATGGATGTACAGTGCCCCCTCATGCATGCACATTGGCATGCATACATGGCCCTCATAGGTATTTGTTCTTTCACCAACCAAAATGCTTAGTTAGGAACAAATTTAACAACATCTAGTTGTGAGGGAGTTTGTTGGTAGATTAGTTAGCACACTACAATATACCACACATCATACTGTGAACTCAAAAATATAAACACAATGAATACATATATTTTCCCCTTCATTTTTCAACTTTTTGCTTCATCTTATATATTGCCATAGTATCAAGAGCCAACAAGTTTCTCTCTCAACAAATTTTTTCGCAATTAAAGCTCCATTTTAAAGCTCATATAGTACTATAATTCTTCATCCATGGATCTACTCCAGATTCGTAAATTAAATAACCTAAACACTAAACTTGATCACAAAAATCATAATTTATAGAGATCTCAAATTTTGTCTACTGCTACTGCGCATGACTTTGACTTCTCCTTCTCCGTGTAGAACACGCACCACCACAATTCATCTCTGATCTGATTGATCCTGATAACTCGATCTCAATTCTTATCTATTCTGTCCCCGCGAAGATCAATTTCTGTATAATTGGATTTTTAGCTTAATTTCAGAAAGCATGCTTAGGCACATTTAACGGTACACCAGCTCTGCTGAGATTTGGAAGGTTCTAAACAATCTTCTTCAAAACCCAAGGTATTGCATATCAAACTGCTACTGCAGACCTGTAATAAAGGGTATTCAAGCATTGACAAATACACTCTGAAGATTCATTTATTTTTTGATGATACTCAATCTACTTGTTATATTATTCATGATGATGACCTAAATTCCACACATTTTAAGTGTTCTAGGTCATGACTCTGAATCTATATTTGTTAATCTCATGCACATGGACCTATCTTATCTCTATATATAGTAGAATTCACTCTAAGAATTTATGAAATGAAAATACAACAGTTCCATGTTCGAAAAATTTCAAATCCCCCAAATCTCACTACATATTTTTAAGCTTCATTGAACTTCACTGCACAGTCTGACTATTCCAATTCTAGAGCAATCAGTGGCAATTATGGAGGTAGATCACATGGTAGAGGTTGCTCTTATGGCAAGGGAAATCGTTTGATCTATCAAATATGTGGTCATGTAGCCTCAAAATATCACAAAAGGTTTGATGTAAACTTTATTACACTAGAAAAAAATGGAGGAAATAGCATTGTCTCTCATCAACATGCAAACAACTCAGTTTCACTCTCTCAGTCCTAATATCAGGATCACCTACTGCAGTCACGCCTCTCTCCCAGAACAATTAAAACAACAATGCATATATCCTCGGAGCTGCTCCTGGTTCCTATTTTAGCCATCATGTACCTATGCACTATCAGAACTAACGTCAAGTGTATCACTCAAATGCCTTCCATGAACCTGATTGGATTCTTGACAGTGATGATACTCATCATGTTACCAATAACCTAGATAATCTTTCTCTGCATACTCCATACACTGGCAAGGCCATTTTAGCAGTTAGAAATGAATCATTATTGTCAATAACAAACATTGGTAGCATCATTACCTCTAGTTACTCACACTCATAAATTTACTCTCAGGACATCTTAGTGGTACCTCAAGTTACTAAAAATCTTCTTACTGTTTCCAAACTCCTCGTTGATAATAAAATATATATTGAGTTTCATTATGATTTCTGTCTTATCAAGGATCTCACATCCCATCAAACTCTACTGAAATGGGTGCTTAGAGGAGGCCTCTACCAACTCTCACTACCTCTGTCCACATAAACACTCATCTGACAAGCTCATTTCTCTTAAGTTCTACTCAACTCTCTTACATTTAAATTCTTTTTTGAATTCTAAAAGTAATGAAATACACTTGTGGCATAAAAGGCTAGGTCATCCTTGTAAAACTAAACTGTCTCATCTAATGAAATCTCTACTTATTCTATTATCTTTTAATCACATTGATTTCTATGAGTCTTGTAACTTGGCAACACCAATTAATTTTCCATCTATATATCATCACACCAAGGCACCTTTCGAATTGGTTCACACTGATGTGTAGGGAACAACTTCAGTTATATCTATTTAAGGTTATGAATATTTTGTTCATTTCTAAATGATTATACCAAATTCACATGGATTCCTCCAATCACACATAACTATAATGTATTATATGTTTTTACAATGTTTAATGCCATGGTGGAAAGATAATTCATCACTAAAATCAAGTGTGTATAATTAGACTAGGGTGGTGAATTTAGGCCTCTTCAAAAACATTTCAAACCCTTAGGTATTATTTTTAGTACTCTTACCCTTACACTCATCCTCAAAATGGTTTTGCTAAAAGAAAACATCAACACGTACTAGAAACTGGATTATCTCTCTTGGCTCAGTATTCTCTACCTTCTGTCTTTTGGTGGGATACTTTTGCTACTGCAACCTATATCATCAACAGATTACCAAGCACTCCTATTCACCAAGCCTCTACCTATCTCACCCTTACTCACAAACAACCCGACTACAAATTTCTAAAAGTGTTTGGATGTGCCTGTTTCCCATTCATCACACTCTATCAATAATCCAAACTTCAGTATGGATCAATAACTTGCATTTCCTATGATACAACCCTCTTCATTAGTATATAACAGCCTCATTCCTTCACAGAAAAATTTCATCTCCAAAACTGTAGCCTTCATTGAAAAGGAATTCCCATATATGACACTTTTCCCACATACAAATACCGATACACTCCTTTCTCCAATCATCCCCTCAACCTTAAGGATAAGTAATTCAACTCATTCACATCCTGATCATGAATGTTTGGAATCCTCTCTTACCAGAAATTACCACTAATTTACCTCTTAATAGTTCTCATCCATGTGGACCCACTTTCTAAGATTATAAACTGATGTCTCCTCACTTAACACCACCATAAATCCAACCTGTAGATTTATCTCCACCACAGGTTCAACTTGCACCTTCATCTCCTCCATCACACGTTCATCCACCACCTATCCCACCACCACTCAACACAAATAACCATCACATGATAACCAGGGCTAAAGTAGGAACAGTCAAACAAAAAACTCTTATACCACTATATATGAACCAACTTTAGTTACTAAAGCTCTAAACATACCAGCCTGGGAACAAGCCATGGATGGAGAGTTCAATGAACTTAAAATCAATCATACCTGAATTTAGTCCCATTTTCAGACAACATGTATATCATTTCAAACAAGTGGGTTTTCAGAATCAAAAGGGAATCAGATGGATCTCTGGGCAAATTAAAGGCTAGATTGGTTGCTAGGGATTTTCAACAACATGCAAGTATTGATTATTTTGACACCTTCACTCCATTTATTAAACCCATCACAATAAGAATCATGTTTTCACTTACTATTACAAGGGGTTGGCATGTCCATCAGGTTGGTGTCAACAGTGTATTTTTAGAAGGAGATATGCAGGAATGTGTATATATGACTCAACTAGTTGGATATATAGATCAAGAAAAACCTACTAATGTGTGCAAGATGGTAAACCGAGTCGACCTAACAATGGATCACTGATTATTTGTACATATAAGCGGGCGATTTTTGTATGTTTTTGTGTCTTGTTTTGCGTGCTTTAGTTGTATTTTATACCTTTTTTTCCTTATTTTGCATTTTCATAGCGTTTGTCGTCTTTTTAGTTTTTTTCATATTTTTCTTATACTTTTAGTAGATTTTTATGTTATTTTGTTTTTCTTTATTTTTGGGTAGTCGGTAAAGCCTAAGAGCGTTCCCAAGGATCACAACTGGCTTGATTTGACAAAAGCACAACTCGAACCCGCAAAGCACAACCATCGATCAATGCGACATCGATGCCCAATCGACACACCATCGACACGCAGTCAAAGTGCCATTGACGTGCCATCAACGCGCCATCGATGGGGCCATTTTCCAGCATCATTGTCAGGCTATTTTTGGCCATTTTGGGCAAAATGACTATTTTACCCACACTTTCACCCCTACAAATATAACCTTTCTTCTTAGGAATCAGATCTCTTGAACCCTCCTAGGGTCTGGATGACCAAGATTTTTCATTTTCCTCTTCATTTTTCTCCACTTATCTCATGCATATTTTCTGCTTTTTAGTTTAAATAACATATGGATTTTTAAGCATTGCTCGATTATTGATGAGAAATTAATCTTAATTTCTATAATTTCTTGTTGGACCGATGAAACCTAATATTTATTATTGGTAAGCTTTCTATTTCATTTCTTTTATTATTCTAATTTTGTGTTTACTTTCGTTATGAGTTTTTTTGTTGGGTTTGTGATGTTCTTGTTTTGGTTGTTAACTCTGTTGCAATTTCTCATAATTTTAGGTCCTTGATTCTCAGAGATTTATATGGTAATGATTGTTTGTCTTAAAAGTTCATTCTCCATTATTGCTTTATTCCAAACTTTTTATTTAATCATGTTCATGATTGCGTTAAGTGTAAATTGCTGCATTCTGTTATGATATCTTTAATTTGTGTAATTTTGTATGAATTTATTGTAATTAGATGTGATTTATTGCTGGAGACGTAGATAAGAAATGGGGGGAAAATGAGAGACTAGGGAGGAAGAAATTTGGTAGGGAGTGATAATGTAATTCTTAGCTTACATTCCACAAAATATCTTCCCCTATTTATAACCATAGGGGGGGACCAATTAACATAAGATGCCCTATTTGAAATAATGAAAGCAGGATGCATAAAGGTAAAAGCCCAATATCCAGATTATTATTCTGGCCAATTAACTATAATAATGACCCAGCACCGCAGCCCATTACCCACTGGTCACTAACCCGGTACCCGAACCCTGAGCCGACCACCCGGTCTGCCCGCTTCCTTTTCCTTATCTTTTTCCTTACCCGTCCCTCTCTCCTCAGAATCGAATTTGTCCCCTTTTTCTTCAATCTGACAAACCCTACCCACTACCTCGCCGATTCCACCATTTCCGGCACTCTCCGACCTCACAGCCATAACAATACCTTCCTGATTTTCAAATCCTTGTCCGCTTCTTATCCTCCCACGAAGCAACTCCAGATTAGGGTTTCCCTATTCCACCGATAATTTCTCAACCTCTTCACCCTTCCTACTAATGGTACGCTTCTCCAGAACTCGATGGGGAGCGATTCGGAATATTTTGTCGGCGTCAGTTTCCAGTAGTTCCTCAAGAGGTAAAGTTTCAGTTTTGATTTTATTTTTCAATAGTGACACATGAAAAATGGATGTATTTTGGATTCTTCAGGTAATTGTAACTTATAGGCCACCTTTCCAATTTTTTGTATGACAGTGTACGGGCCATAGTACTTGGAGGACAATTTCAAGTTCTTGCGAAGGTGAAGGGAGTTCTGCTTGTAAGGCTGGAGTTTCAGGTACACTTCATCCCCTAACTCAAAGCTTCTCTCTGTTCTAGTTTTGTCTGCATTGGTCTTCATACGGTTCAGGGCATGCATTAGGTTTTCTTTAATCACTTTCAGCATGATTTGTCTCTGTTGCATGAGATCCTTAGCCTCCCAATTTTTTGCATCCATATAGGGCCCTGTAGATAAGAGAGGAGGTGCATACCCATATAGGGCTTGAAATGGTGTAATTTTTAACCAGTGTGATAGTTTGTATTGTACCAGTGCTCAGCAAGTGATATCCACTTCATCCATTGCCTAGGAGCAGCACTAGTCATGTACATTAGGTAATCTTCTAGGCACTTGTTCAACCTTTCTGTTTGTCCATCTGTTTGTGGGTGGTAGGCTGATGAAAGGTTGAGCTTTACTCCCGACAATTTGAATAAGTCCCTTCAAAATGTGCTAGTGAAAACCTTATCTTTGACTGAAATGATGCTCATTGGTAGACCATGCAGTTTGTAAACAGTGTCTAGGAATAGTTTGGCTATGGACTGTGCTGAGTAGGGGTGTGAGAGTACTATGAAGTGGACATACTTATAAAACCTAACAATCACCAACAAGATCACATATTTTCCCCCTGATTTCGGTAACCCCTCTATAAAATCCATTAAAATGTGAGACCAGGCCTTCTCAGGAATGGGTAGAGGCTGTAAAAAACAAGGATGCCCCTCATTATCTGGTTTGTTCCTCATGCATACATCACATGATTGCACCATCTCAACAACATCACTTTGCATCGTAGGTCAATAGAAGATTCCCTTCAACCTCATGTAAGTACCATTCACCCCAGAATGGCCACCATAAGCTGATTCATGCATAACTGACAAGATTTGTTTTTTGATTTTGTCATCTTGTCCCATTAATATTCTGCCCTTGTACCTTAGGATTCCCCCATTGGCTTTGTACTCTGGAAAAAAGGGCAGGGCTTAGACTCTTAGTAGTTAGGATCTTATTACGAAGGGGGTCATTAACATATGTAGCCACTACTTCTTGCACCCAATCTGGAATCACTTGGGTGATAGCCTCACAAATGTGCCCAACTTCTTCCCTTCTTGATAAGGCATCTACTGCCCTATTCTCTACTCCCCTTCTATACTGTATTTCATAATCCAGTCCCAAGAGTTTAGTAATCCACCTTTCTTGCATAGGTGACCTTACTCTTTGATCCAACAGATGTTTCAAGGCCTGCTGGTCAGTTTTGATAATAAACTTGTGCCCCTATAGGTATTACCTCCATCCACTAGTGTAGAAACTGCCAATCCAGAAGGGTAATTCTGCCTATCTAGAACGCCTTTCTGTGCCTTCTGTAGTGTCATAGCTCTAGAAAGTCTGTACTTTCCAGAACACCTTTTTTTACCCTTCTGGATTGCCAGACTTTCTAGAAGGGTAAAAAAAGGCGTTCTAGATAATAGTTTTTCTTTGAACAGCCATTAGAACAGCCAGAAATTCTCTCTCATACACATACAATCTCTGGTTCTTTGGGCAAAGTGTCTTGCTCATATAGGAAATAGGTTTGCCTTGCTGTATTAAGACAGCACCCACTCCATGCCCACTGGCATCAGTCTCTAGGACAAAAGGTTGGGTGTAATTAGGCAGGGTTAGGACAGGGGTGGTAACCATGGCTCTCTTTAACTCCTGAAATGCCCTCTCAGCTTCATCTCCCCATTTAAACTTATTTTTCTTTAGTAATGCTATGAGGGGTTTGCAAATGACACCATATCCCTTAACAAATCTTCTATAGTAGCCTGTTAACCCCAGGAAACCCCTTAATTGCTTGACATTGGTAGGTTTATGCCAATTAACCATGCATTCCACCTTATTGGTATCTGTAAATACCCCATCCTAAGAAATAACATGCCCTAAGTATTCAATTTATTTTTGGTAAACTGACACTTACTCCTTTTATCAAACAGAGTGTTTTCTCTCAGTAAAGACAACATTTCTTCAAGGTGTTTAAGATGTGATTCCCGTCCCTTACTGTAAACAAATATATCATCAAAAAATACAAGTGCATATTTCCTCAAGCACCCCCTGAAAACCTGATTCATTAAAGACTGAAAGGTGGTAGGAGCATTACACAGCCCAAAGGGCATCACTAAGAACTCATAGTGACCATGGTGAGTGCTAAATGCAGTGAGATACCCGTGTTCTGGACTCATCAAAATCTGAAAGTAACCTGATCTTAGGTCAATTTTAGAGAAGTACTTGGCACCAGAGAGTTCATCAAGCAGTTCTTCAATTATTAGAATATGATAGTCATGCTTTACTGTCAATTCATTCAAATATCTGTAATCTGCACACATCCTCCATGTCGCATCCTTCTTCATTACCAGCAAAACTGGAGAGGCAAAAGGGCTTTTGCTATTCTGTATCATGCATGATTCCAACAACTCTTGTACAATCTTCTCAATCTCATCCTTGTGGTTGTGAGAGGTCCTGTAGGGGTACTGATGCTTAGGTACACTCCTATGTTTAAGAATAATCTGGTGTTCCACTCCTCTGATGGGTGGTAGCCCTTTGGGTTCTCCAAACACATCTTCATACCTTTCTAGCAAATCAGTAAGTTTCTTGTCCTCCTTGAAATCAAGCTTAGTGGCATGTAGCACATAAATTTCCTCCACATGTTCCTCATAGTCATTGTGTATCAGTTCAAAAAGGGAGTGTTTTGTAATAAGCTGGCATTGGATTATGTCAGTCAGGGCCTTCAACTTAATCCTCTTACCACCTAAGTTCACAGTAACTGACATAGCTTGATAATCCAGCTCAATAAGGGTGCTCTCCTTAAGCCAGTCCCCTCCCAGAATAAGATCACAACCTTCATGTTGTAAGAGCCTCAGGGGGTACCTAAATGTGTAGTTCTGCATTTTCCATGTGAATCGCTCAGCCTGTTGAGAGCTCAACAACTTCTACCCATTAGCCACTTTAACCAATATGGGCTTAGTAGGTCCCACACCACACCCTAGCGCTCTGGCATCTGACTCCTTAATAAAGCTTAAGGTGTCCCCTGAGTCCAGTATAACATGTAAGCTTGTCACCACTGTATCCCACAAACCTCGTGGTGGTGGGGCCACCCTCTCCTGCCATAGAGTTTAAGGACATTTGTACTTCTTCAACAGGGTTCATCTCAACCTCAGCCTCATCAACAGTAATATCTATGTAGGAATAAGCCAATTCCTCCTCCTCAGTCATCATCATGTAGTTCACTCTATGTTTGCACCTTTGCCCCACTACAAACTTCTCATCACAGTTATAATAAAGTCCTTTCTCCCTCCTTGCATCCATTTCTGCAGATGTGAGTAGCTTGGGTGGGGGTTTGCTTTGGGTAGGCAGGGTTTGTTTGTAAGAAATTGGGACTGTAGGGTTAGAGTGTTTTCTGATTGTGGTAAGGAGCAGGAGAGAAATTTCTGTTAGGTCCCATAATCCTTTTTGTAATTGCTTCTAGGGTTAGTAACTGTTTCCTCCCTAGTTCAATGGTTTGCTGAAGGGACTTGGTTCAAACATGTTGACAAAAGACTGTATCCCCTCTGATTCATCATCAGCATACATGCCCTAAGCTCCTCAAACCTTTCTACATAATCATCATATGATCCACTGTGTTCGAGTTTATTGAATTCCCAAATAATTTTAGTCTCCTTCAGCTCATCAAACTTAGCAGAAATCACTTCAATGAACTAGTTCCAGGTGAGTTCAATGTCTCCTGAATTATAACTTTGAAACCACTGGGCAGCCTTCCCTTCAAAGTGCATAGTAGCTAGTGTGACTTTTTGTGCATCTGGAATGTTGAATATTAATTTAAGTACCCATTGCATTTGAGAACCCAAGACCTAGGGTTTAGATCATCAAACCTAGGAAAATCAATCTTAGGCAGGGGGTTGATGATCTTAGTGTGTTGTGGTTGTTCTATTGTTACTCTGCCTCTAGCTCCTGCTATTATCCTTGAATGTTCTCCTTCATTAAACTGGTCTGTGTAGGGAGATCCAAGAATGGACTCTTCTTCAATTTGTGCTTTGCCCTTGCCCGTATTGAGTATATGTAGATGCATGGTAGCTAGGGTTTTGGTGAGGTGATCAAACTTCTCAATGAACTCAGTTTTTAATTCTTGCATCCTTGTTTTGATCTCACTAATTTGCTCCCGTGTCTCTTGTTCTTTGGATGCTCTTTTTAAATTTTCAGTCTGGAAATTGATTTCAAAATTTTTGTGCATTTCTTTCAGCTCCTTCAGTCTGGTGCCTTCTGCCATGGCCAAGGATGGATGGGCTCTACATACCAAGTGTTATGATATCTTTAATTTGTGTAATTTTGTATGAATCTATTGTAATTAGATGTGATTTATTGCTGTAGACGTAGAGAAGA
>BMAC01001079.1:64574-89011 GCA_014905375.1 Phtheirospermum japonicum
AGGGGGGACCATTTAACATAAGATGCCCTAATTGAAATAATTAAAACAAGATACAAAAGGTAAAATCTCAATATCCGGATTATTATTCTGGCCCATTAACTATAATAATGACCCAGCACTACAGCCCATTACCCGCTGGTCACTAACCCAGTACCCGGACCATGAGCCCGACGACCCGGTCCAACCGCTTCCTTTTCCTTATCCGTCTCTCTCTCTCCCCAGAATCGAATTTGTCCCCTTTTTCTTCAATCTGACAAACCCTACTCACTACCTCGCCGATTCCACCATTTCCGGCACTCTCCGACCTTACAACCATAACGCATTCCATGATGATTGTTGGTTAGAATTTATGGGTCTAGTGCTTAGATGAGTTTAGAACCATCAATTGGCATTTTTGGGTTTTTGACTTACAAGTTGGGATTGACAACCCTAACTTATATATTAAGGGTTCGATCAAATGCCAATTGATTGTGGAGATGATTCTGGAGCCCTAGAACCCAGTTTTATTAATATTTTCAAACTTTTTGACTTCATTTCTTGTCATTTAAATCACCGTCTTATATATTAGAACTTTAAAAATCAAAACTTGATCATGTGTTTAGCGTAGCTTTTTCCTTGTTCTCTAAATCATGAATCAAACACGAAACTTTCTTTCGATTAGCCTTCCTCGAGATATTCGACTCGAGTCAAGCTTTCCACTCACAATTACTCCGTTCTCTTGCGGACGAACTTTTCTAATAAAAAAGTAAGTGGAAAAAGTTCGATTTAAAATTTGGCGCCGTTGTCAGGGAATCTAACGCCCCAAATACAATACTACCTTAATAATAATATAAATAAATAAATATATAAACAATCTCTCACATTCTATTCATTAAAACATGCTGCATTGATTGACTCAATACAACTAAACTTTATACAAACAAAAATAAAAGGATAAAAGGTAGCCCTAGCCAATGAGCCGATCTTCACAAGGAGGATCGAGATCAGGGTCACTCTCATAATTTTAATATCTGGAGAGTTTGGTTTAAAACAAAAGAGAGTGTGAGCTAAAAGAGCTCAGTGAAGGAAAACAAATGAAAACGTAAATTTTATTTTAAAATATAAAATTGACCAGAGTTTAGAAAATAATTTTTATAAGATATCAAAGCACTTGGTGTACCATACCATTTTCATGCGTGCAACAAAACTCTAGCAAATCACACAAGCAACAAACACATAATTCAATTAGATTATGACTTCAGTATTTTAATCAAAATTAAAATATTTTAAAATAAATAAACAATATATTTTCCCAAGAAATTAACCAGTTATTGCATTTAGAATAGACAGGTAATATTAGCTTTTCTTTTAAATCAATATCAATAGTTAACAGTTGAAAAGACAGGGAAATCTGTCTCGTTCTAAAATAGTCAGTCCAATTAGGGAGTGTAACGGTGCGGAACTCTAGAGATAGCTCCCACACGTAGCACTTAGTTTGTGAGCCAGGTTAACTCACATAAACGTAGAATTGATGTCAACCAAACATCAACCCACACGTTTACACTCACCATGAAAGGTGACACTCCAATAGGCCGAAGGCTCAGTCACCTTATCCCTACCAGTAGACTCGAAATCCCTTTAACTATGGGATTCAATCCCAGGGTATGCCATATTCCAGAACATATCCAATCTACGACCCAAATCCTATCTTCGTCTCCGACCCGACCAGGAAAAATGGGAATAGGTACCACGAGTAGTCAGGCAAGAACAACAGGCAATCTTCTCGATTGATTACCCAATCTATTCGTGCCTGGAAGACAGTAACAGATGACAATAGCAATCGATAAAGGACAAACGATATCAACAATCAGTGATAAATAGTCGATAACAAGAAATACTAATCGATAGAGATAATGACATTTTATATAAAATCATGTAATAGAATTTATGATCACGCACAAGCACAATTCGCGCAAATCAATGCACACTTGAATATTTTTTTCAAAATGCTATTTTTCAAAAGGATCATATAAACAGATAAATATTTTCTAGCAACCAAGTGCATCGTGATTTGAAAAAGTCTCAAACTTTCCAATTATAAATATTCGAAGTTCAACCACAGAAGAACGTAAAGTGAAAGTGAGATAAAATTTTTGATATTTGATGCGGTAAAAGGTATGAAATAGTAAAGTCATACAAGGTAAGAGCAAGTACAAATTAGGATCTCTGTCTAAAAAAGAAATAAATGAAAAAAATGATAAAAAGGAAAACAATGGAAATCCAAAAGATGTAGGTATATAATATATATATAAGAACTACTCAATTAGCAGATGAAGTAACAAAATAGGTTACAAGATATAAGTGGTCAAGGCATTAGATTAAATAGTTTTGTGATAGAAGAAAATCATAAAGGAGGTTCAAGACTATATAAAAGGGAGAATATTAACAATCTAGAAATGGTGTGGATCGTAGAGATCTGAATATCTAAGGGAAACTCATACAAATTGACCAGTGGTCTGAACACAAAATTACCAATGAGGAGAAATGATAGAAAGAGAACTGAGAAAAGTTTTATGATAATATATATAATTTTTGAAACATACAAATAAGATAAAGTACGGACTTTGAGATCACAAAGAAATTCTAAAATGGTAGATAAATCATAAGTTTCCAAAACGGGCTATCAAGTTCTCTAAACCGTTAGATGGAGAGAATAACAACCAAAAATACAACACAACTAGTATAGCAAATGAAACAAATGAGTATGGGTATTCTAAAAATGGTAGGAGGGTATGTTTCCTAGAAGACAAACAAAATAAAATTTTGGTATAAAAGATGAATAAAATAGAGCATTGATTGAACACCGAGGTGAGGTAAAAAGTATAAGATTGATTCTTGTAAGACATAAGACAACTAGAAAAATAAGTTTAGACAAAACTTATGATCATTTCAAAAGTAATTACGTTAAAGAGCTCCATAATCAGGAAAATCCTATTAAGTAGAGCGAATGATTACTAAGGCCAGAACACTAGAGGATGACTACTAATAACAAGTATAAGTTCATCTTTCACTGATAGAGAAAATCGTAATCAGAAAAATGATTCAAAGGAAACAAGAAGGGTTTTGAAGTGAAATATTAGATATCTTGAACTGTTAAGTAGATTGGATATTAACTATTGAAAAATTTTCATTATAACAAGTGAATCTATATGACCTCAAATTTTTAAGGTTTGGCATCAAATAGTTGAGAAATATCATTAAGAGCAATCGAAAGGGAAAGATAATTATGAGTATAAGACCAACATTTACATTGAGTGCAAAATAGTAAATCGCTAACAAAGAGAAATAAAAAACAAGGTAGAACTTGTTTTAAACAAGTTCAAAATAGAAAATATAATTATGAATGGAGTCATACAAAGAATTTAACAACTCCTCCGAACTAATTATATATCACTATCTTAGTGAATACTTGCAAAAGCTTAACATTCAACGAGAGAATATTGGCAACAAATTGCCCAACAATTTTCAAAATATAGCTTGAAGGTCAAAAACAAGAGTAAAGTAAGTTCCGTGATTCCAAAAATATGTAATAAAACAATCAAGGACTTGTCGAATGTTTAAACATCCTACGTTAGAACTTAACAATGAAAGGCTACATACGGAACAATTTCTATGAGATGGTAACAAAAAGGAAAACAGAAGTGTGTAAAGAAATGATAGTAAGGTGTTAACCTTGAATATGAAATAGTCGTAAAAGGCAAAAAAAACAAAACAATAATTATAAGGTATAAGACAAACAAGATATAAAGATTGTTAAAATTTAGGTACAAATGATAGATGACAACGTAGATAAAGACTTTCAAATTCATCAAAAGTCTTAATTCAATAAATTCGAGAGTAGATATTAAATAGAACTTAATATTTAGAAGATAATGTCACAGGAGATGAAAATCTTTGAAAATAAAAGTTGATGTTTAACGCAAATGTGAGGTTCACTATTTATACAAAATGTGAGACAATAGTGGTCACAAAGTGGTACAGTGATCACGTCATAAAAAATGATTGATAACAGAACCTCTAAGTTAACAGTGAAGTGTTTACCAAGCAGAAAGGAATCAAAATGTGGTTAATAAATAAAATCTTAGGAAGAGAGATCCAACTCCCATTGTTTACAAAAAGTATCACTATTAGACATTGAATAGAAATCGTAAATCTACTCTAACTAATAAGATTGTTCAAAATTCAATCATAATAAAAAAATAGAATCAGTAGTAAGAAAATCATAAACTTGATATTTATCATAGGATAAATAATAATACCTGGCGATAGTGTACCATACAAAATAAAAGAGCTTTAGAAGAAAATACTTTACAGTCAAATAAATCATCCTCTATGAATGAATAAGTTATTCACGAGATAAAGAAGCAAGGTACAAGTTGAGAAATGCAAAGAGATAATTAATTTTATCTGACCTACTTCTCATGAAGATGATTAAATATCGAAAACCCAGGTAAGAAATAAATGACATAGCAAGATGGTAACCAGCAATGATTGTGGTTCTTGTCCGCTCAAAGAATGGAACAAAATCGAAAATATAAATAAGTAATCAACCAATATAAGTAAAAGAAATGGATGGTTGAGATTATCTCAAAGATAAAGAATGAATTTGATCAAATGATCACATATCTAGTAGGATAATAAAACAAGTAACAAGATAAAACAACAAGGTATTATATGAAATGATTTAATTTAGATTGAAAGTTGAACATGATGACAAATGTCACAAAGTAGATAAAAGGTCAAATACAAGGCACAAAAACTTTATATGAAAGTGTAAATGAAATGGCAATTTGAATAAAACTAGATTGAAGTTTCATTAGACAGGATCACCCCCGAAAGTGGAATGCCATTAAATAGTAATCTATGTAAAAGAGGTCTCCTCGTATTTCTCAGGGACTATTTTCTTCTTTGATTTTGATTAATGTCGTATTTAGAGTATCCTCTAGCTTGCGTCATCCTTGTGAATACTTATATCTAGCTTTTCTATATTAATCTATCTCTTTTCCCTTTGCTCGTCGTGCCTCATGGAGTTATATATTGAACTTCCTTTCCATGTCAGAGCAGTCCTCACAACTTTTTGATTATTCTATGCATCATATCTTATTTATTCAGCTCTCTGTTTATCCTACTCTTTAGGATGTTAAAGATTTCCATTCGTTGACATGTCTTTTTAGTTTGCCAAATGTTTCATCTTGATAACCAGAATTGATGACAAAGGGAAGTTCATATGCTACACTTTCTTGAAGCTTTCTGAATGTGATAGGTCTGCAACTCATTTGAAATTTCTAGTTGAGTCTGGATTTCTCATTAGAACGTCGTGGTTCAGGAATTGCTTAGATAATCAAGTTTCACTTTAAGATTTGCAAGGAGGAAAAGGTTATGCAAAAATCCAGATTTCAAGAAAGCTAATGGTGACTTATTAGCAATAAAAAGTTTAGTCTCTGAAAATGAGCATGACACTGCAAGATAATCAAGAATGTAAAAGAATTGAGATCCCAATGAGGTTAGATTTTAGGAGTGAAAGAATAAATATCAAATCTTGAAATTTTAAATATGAATAATACTTGTACAACATACTACCCAAATGGCATTAGGTTTGCATTTAATCCTCACTCTACTGAAAGTCATTAAAATTATAATTCTCGAGTCCAAAATGGCAGTGATATTCCAATCACAGGCCAAAGACTCTATCCTTGGTACGCTTGAGTGCAACTCATTTGCACTCAAGCTCTGATACCACGCCTTTAACACCGTGAATACAATACTACCTTAATAGTAATAAATAAATAAATAAACATTCTCTCACCTTCTGTTCGTTAATACATGTTGCATTGATAGACTCAATACAACTAAACATTATATAAACAAAAAAAATGATAAAAGAAAGCTTTATAAACGAGTTCACTAGAAGGATCGAGATCAGGGTCACTCTCATAATCTCAATAACTGAAGAGTTTGGTTTCAAAACAAAAGAGAGCATGAGCTAAAAGAGCTCAGTGAGGGAAAACAAATGAAAATAAATAATTTCTTTTAAAATATAAAATTGACAAGAGTTTAGAAAATAATTTTTATAAGATATCAAAGCACTTGGTGTACCAAACCATTTTCATGCATGCAACAAAACTCTAGCAAATCCACAAGCAACAAACACATAATTCAATAAGATTATTACTTCACTATTATAATCAAAATTAAAATATTTTATAAATAAATAAACAATATATTTTCCCAGGAAATTAACCAATTATTGCATTTAGAATATACAGGTAGTACTAACTTTTTTTTTTTAAATCAATATAAATAATTAACAGTTGAAAAGACAGGGAAATCTGTCACGTTCTAAAAATGTCAGTCCAATTAGGAAGTGTAACGGTACGGAACTTTAGAGGTAGCTCCAACGCGTAGCACTTAGCCCCCAAAGGACTCTAGAGCTAGCTCCCATGCATAGCACTTAGTTTCTGAGCCAGATTAACTCACATAAACGTAAAATTGATGTCGATCAAACATTAACCCACACGTTTCCACTCACCATGAAAGGTGACACTCCAATAGGCCGAAGCCTAAGTCGCCTTATCCCTCCCAGTAGACTCGAAATCCATTTAACTATGTGATTCAAACCCAGGGTATGCCATATTCCAGAATATATCCAATCTACGACCCAAACCCTATCGTCGTCTCCGACCCGACTAGGAAAAATGGGAATAGGTACCACGAGTAGTCAAAATAGAACCACAGGCAACCTGCTCGATTGATTACCCAATCTACTCGTGCTTGGAAGACAGTAACAAATGACAATAACAATTGATAACAGACAAACTATAACAACAATCAGTGATAAATAGTCGATAACAAGCAATACCAATCGATAGAGATAATGACATTTGATATAAAATCATGTAATAGAATTTATGATCATGTACAAGCACAATTCACACAGATCAATCCACACTTGAATAGTTTTTCTTCAAGATTCTATTTTTCAAACGAATCATATAAGCCGATAAATATGTTCTAACAAACAAGTGCATCGTGATTTGGAAAAATCTCAAACTTTCTAATTATAAATATTTTACTTACAGATAAGTACAAACAACGCATTATGATTTGAAAAATATTCAAACTCTTTAGTTAAGAAATTTTTACTCATTTTCATTGAAATTCTTTCAAAAATCAAGCATACTGCTATGACAGCTTTATGAGGTTCCCGATCTAGTACTTAAAAGGTCTTGATACTTCCGAATAAAATCCTGTTTAGAGTCCTAAGATATAATATAATTATAAAAATTAGAAATATAATGTATATTAAAGTAATATATAAGATTCTAAGACACTTGGAAGTGAAACTAATTATCTACAACCCTGAATATGACAATAAGAACGTTCGGGCCTCAATTCTTGAAACCTAGAGTTATATGGGAAAATTTTTAACTTTGGATACGTCTTACATAGGAGGATGTTATAACGAAGCTATGGTTCAAATTTCAAGTCATTCGGAGGTCATTTGAACCATTTTGGCTCGAAAATAAGAAAGTTGTACATTTTTGCAAAAATAATAAAGTGCAGTAATTGGGTCAAAATGAAATTTTAAGAACTTTTAAAAGTTTGTGGGGTCAATCTGAAGTTTTCAAGACTCTAATTGGGGTCAACCCAAAATAAACCAAAACTGAATTTGGGAGGACTAAATTGAAACTTACGAGGGTCAGATTGAAATTATTAGAAACTACAATTAAGTCTAAAATTCTATCTAATTCCCAAAAGTCCACCCCTAAAATTTTAACCCATTTCATAATCAACCCTAAACTTCCTACCACCTTGTTCCATGCCCGTCTATTCCTTTAGTCAGCCCAGCCCCTCTCCGGCGACCACCGCAACATCAGTCGTCACCAAAATACTCATCAAACTTTCGCTACATCACACACTTACATATGTCATACAAAGACATACGCACATCGCACACAATTACACAAAAATTGGAAAATAATGATCGGAGCTGAAATTCGATACCAAAAAAATGTTTCTCATAGTAAGGGCTTTCAGTTAATATAAAGTTCATTAAATTCCGACAGTTCAAAAGGTCGGAATGGGCGATTGCTGGGGAGCGGCGGTTCGTGGCCCCATCACGACTTCTCCGGCATTGCTTTGTAAAATTAATTGGATAATTAAATACTAATCATCAATAAAAATAATTTAATATATAAAACAACAATTTTAGACCAGTCGTTTGTCAGAAATCGACCGTCAAACTTCGACGGTACTGGTCGTGGTGGCAGTATGCAAAAACTTTGCCGACGTTTCGCCGATGATCCCGAGCTCTGATCGACGATCGGGAGGTGTCATTGGAAACCTTACTAAACTAACTATCTAAAGTGTGAATTTTTAATGATCTCATGGTTGGACTTTTTTCACAAGGGTGTGAGACCAAAATGAAAGAAAAAATGGTGTCTGCTTATTTGATTGAAATTTGAGAAGATATACCAAGGCAAAGGCGGTTTGGAATTGGGCTTGCCCTTGGGCTTAGTTTATGGGATCAAGTCTTTGGGCCAACCTTGGTCTCAAGGGTTTGGGCCTATTTAATTGGGATAGGTTTGAAGGATTTTGACCCCAATTTAATATATTGAGTCAAAATAAAAATATATAATGTGTATCTAATATCGCTACGAAATAAAATGAATAGAAATCAGATTTTCATAATTTCTAAAATACATTCTAGCAAAATGTTATTGTAGTTAACATTTTGATTGAAATGAAATAAAATAGTGATATAAAGAATAATCAAATTTATTTAAATACATTGTAAGGGTAAATAGACGGGCTCACAGGGAAGGCTAAAGGTTGTATTTTCTATGTTTGCTTTTTGTGACTTTTATTTGTGTTTTTATTTATTTTGTTTGTTTATAGTGTTTGTTTGTGATTTTTTTTATTTGTTTTTTGATATCTTCCGTCGGTACGTTTAATCTCATGTGTTGAGTGTATTGTATGCAAGGTACCACGCGACCTCAACCGAATACCTTAAGACCCGAGATTAGACAAACCATTTCAAAAAAGAGAGAGACAGAGAGAGAGATAATGTCTAACTATCAAGCGTCTCAATAATAAGGTAACCCGTACACTTCTCGTGCCCCTTGACTGGCCATTCCATTGAGCTCCTCAATGCGGGAGTATGATCTTGATTATTTCTACTCAAAACAACTCCCAATTTTCCATGGTCTCCCGAGTGAGGATCCGCTTAAGTTCATCCGAGAGTACGAAGCCATTACATGAACTTTCCTTCTTCAAGGACTTACAAAGGATCAAGTGATGATGCGACTTTTCGTCTACATGTTAAAGGATTGGGCAAGAACGTGGCTGACAAATTTAGAGCCCGACTCCTTGCAAATGTGGGAGGAGTTTTACGATCGATTCATGGGGACGTTATACTCACCTCAACCCGAACCTAGAGATCATCAATGGAGCGATATATGGGCCCCATCTTCAAATTCATACAATTCGAGCCACAATGATCCATATGCTCCACCCGATCACTATGATGTTTATTTTGTCCCTCACACCTCGCCACATGATTCCTACCATCCAATCATTAACAATTCTTATGCTTTGCTTGAACATTCTTATAATCTGGGCTTTAAACCCTCATATGACCTATTTGCTCTACCTACATCAAATTCATATGATCCAAGTTTTGAGCCTTATGTTTCCTCTACCGAATATCATGATTCGAGATATAATGATTCATATGCTTCTTGCGAATTATATTTTTATAACCTGAGCTATGATTATTATCCCTTTCCCCCTTTGTGTAAAAATTTATGCTACAACCATCACACCATACCCACTTCACCCATAAAAGTTCATGAATCTCCTGATGAGGTAAACCGACCTTGTTTAGAAGAGGTGCTAATATTTGATGTCGTGGAGACCACCTTGGATTTTGGTGATTAGATTTTGAATGCTCAATTGGGAGGGGTGTATAAAGGGTGGTTATTGAGGATTTTCTTGAGAGAGTCACTCCTCTTATACCTTTTGATGAAGTTTTGGACAAGAGGGTAGGGGTGTTACCGTTGGAGGTCTCGGAGGATGTTGGAGATTCAAGCTTACTCGCTATTTATGAAGATGGTGGAGTTATTGTGCCGGTTTTGGAGTAGGTTGGGTTTATCGAGCCTCCTTTCATTCCACTTGATGCATTGTTAAAAATTAAATTTGAGGTGGTGGAAGAGATAGTCGAGAAGGAGCCCGATCGCCCTTCCCTAAACCCAGATATTGCTTACATGTTTTTGAGAGCATTGAGGTGGTGATCGAGGAAATGAAGGAGCTTGGATTGGTTGATGGTCATTCTGTTTGTTCGACATATTTTCTAGTTATTCTGATGACCGAGCAATGCTTCACGCGATTGAATTTCAATCTCTTCTTGGTGATTAACTACTCACGTTTCTAACCTCCGAAGCGAGTTGAGGTTTTCATTTCTCTTATCCTAGAACTTGCTTGCCGTGCCCGCCTTGGCGATCTTCATCGCACATTCTTGATCTTAGAGAAAACTAAGGATTGGCAAGATTGTCACCTATTCTTGGATCCTGGATAGTATCACTCATCTAAATCGTCGAGCTTGAGACGTTAAATAATAACTTCTTAGGAGGCAGCCCAAGTTCTACATTTTCTTTTCGCTTGTTTTTGATATTTTGGGATGATCGACCAAAGTTTGAGGCCTATTTATGCATACCCGAAGGCATTCTTTGAAGGATCCAAGGTTTTTCTTGCGGAACAACATTCAAAGGAGAAAAAATGAGGCCCTACAAAATCCTCATTGATCGACGCATGCATCGACACTTGATCGACGAAGTATTTTCGCACACGTTGATGGCCCATCGACAATGCATCGATCGATGCAAAACTCTCTGTTGTCTCATCGACATCCCATCGATCAATGCACCAATCAACACAATGTCTCTATCGTCCCCGTCGACAGCACATTGATCGACGCAAACTCTCTATTGTCCCCATGGACAGCTCGTTGATTGACACCTGATCGATGCAAAACTCTCTGTCCTTCTTTTCGATGTACCGTCGATCGACACTTGATCGACGAGTCCTCCATGGGCTGCCTGAGCAGAACTGCTCACTTCGACCCGTCCCCCCCCCCCCCCCCCCCCCTAAAAAAGGAGTACAAAAAATAAAAAAAAATGTTTATTCCTCTTTTTTATCTTGTTTTCTAAGGAGTACAAAAAATAAAAAGATTACAATTTCAAAAATGTTTATTCCTCTTTTTTATCTTGTTTTCAAATAAAAATCGCCAACAAATTTGAAAAATTAAAAAAAAATCAAAAATTTCAAATTTCTTTTTTCCTTTGTACATTTTTTATATTTGTTATTTTTGTTCGAGTTTTTTTTATCTCTTGTGTTCTTTTAAAATATTTTGAAAATTTTAAAAAATACAAAAAAAAAATCCTTTTGTACATTTTGATGTTTTAATTTTTATGTTCGAGTCTTTCGTGGTTCAATGCTTTGGTTAGGTTGTTTATATATTTTGTTCGACATTAGTGTAATTGTGGAGCATGAAGTGTAGGAAAACTATGAAGTGTTTTGACCTTGTTTTATTCGTGCAATTCATTTTGAGAGTCGAATACTCTCTACTAGCCCCATTTTCAAATGCCATATATAGGAATTTTCGTAAGGTTTCTGTTATATTTTTGGAGATGTTAAAAATCCCATGTGCTTATCGAAAAATATTGTAAGTTGCATTTAGCAATAAGAGATTGGAGTTAATGAACTCTAATTTTTGAGTTGTAAATAACTTGTTCGTCTAGTACCTAGCCTTTATAGGTATTCAAAAAAAATATAAGAAAAGAAGAAAAAAAGAAAAAAAAAATTGGTACAAGAAGAGAAATCTTTGCACAAGTGAAGTGTATATAATAAGTCGTGCAACCCTTGTACGCATTTTTTACTTTTACTTTTTATATTTTATTGTTAAAGAGGTTCATATATGATTGGGCGTGCCGACTTAGTGGTTTGAGAGTGAATAGATTTTGGCCAAGGCAACACATTAATTTTAGGCGTTCGGAAGAGATTCTAAACCTCTTATGTCAACGTATCATGTCGTCCTTTTAGTTGAGTTTCCAATTAATTTAATGCATAACTCCTCGAATCATTTGAATGCATTAGTTTTTAGTTCATTGGGGGGGTTAGATTTATCTTGTCTATGTCTAGGCTCGATTTTGCTTGAGGACAAGCAAAAAACTAAGTGTGAAGGAGTTGATTTGTAAATATTTGTGTGTGATTTTCATATGTTTTTGTGTCTTTTTTTTTTGTGTACTTCAGTTGTGTTTTAGTCGTATTTTATCCCCTTTTTCCTTATTTTGCGTTTTCATAGCGTTTGTCGTCTTTTTAGTATTTTTTATATTTCTCTTTTACTTTGTGTAGATTTTTATGTTATTTTTATTTTCTTTATTTTAGGGTAGTCGATCAAGCCTAAGAGTGTTCCCGAGAATCATAAATGGCTCAATTTGACGAAAACACGACTTGGACCCACGAAACACAACCATCGATTGCCATCGACGCCCAATTGACGCGCCATCGACGCCAAGTTGATGTGCCATCGACGGGCTATTTTCTAGCATTGGTGGTCAGGCTATTTTTGTCCATTTGAGGAAAAAGGACTATTTTTCCGACACTTTCACCCTAGAAATATAACCTCTTTTCTTAGAAATTATAGCTCTTGAAACCCCCAGGATTTGGATGCCCAAGATTGTTCATTTTCCTCTTCGTTTTACTCCACTTTCTTCATCCATATTTTTAGCTTTTAGTTTTAATAACATATGGACTTTTAAGCCTTGTTTGATTATTGATGAGAACTTAATCTTATTTCCTGTAATTTCTTATTGGAACGATGAAACCCAACATTGCTTATTAGTAAGCTTTCTATTTCCTTTCTTTTATTATTTTAATTTCATGTTTGCTTTCGGTATGAGTTTTCTTGTTGGGTTTGTGATGTTATTGTTTTGGTTGTTACATTTGTTGCAATTTCTCATAATTTAGGTGTTCTATTCTCAGAAATTTATATGGTAATAACTATTGTTCTTAAAAAGTCATTCTCTATTGTTGCTTTCTTCCAAGCTTTTTATTTAATCATGTTCATGATTGTGTTAAGTTTAAATTGTTGCATTCCTTGATGAATGTTGGTTATAATTCATGGGTCTAGTGATTAGATGAGTTTAGAACCATCAATTGACATTTTTGGGTGTTTAATTTACAAGTTGGGATTGACAACCCCAACTCATAGATTAAGTGTTTGTAAAATGCTAATTTATCGTGGAGACAATTCTAGAGCCCTAGACCAGGCCTCGAGCACAAACTTGACGCTTGGGTTGGATGAATTCTCATCGATCGTGAGTGGAATTGATAGGACATTTCTCATTTCTCGTCATTTAAATCACCATCTTAAATATTAGAACTTTGAAAATAAAAACTTGATCATGTGTTTAGCGTAGCTTTTTGTTTTTTTCTCCTTCATGAACCAAACATGAAAATTATTTCCGATTAGTCTTCCTCATGAGATTCAACTCAATTCAAGCTTTCCACTTACAATTGCATTGATCTTTTGCGGACGAACCTTTCTAATAAAAAAGTAAGTGTAAAAAGTTTTATTCACTCCCTGTTGACGAGTCGCAATTGACAAGGCATCGATTGTTAACAGATGGGATCAGGTACATATGCAGTTATGTCAATGAGTCATTGTATCCTATCAATGTTTGTTAAAAAATCTAGTAGGTCCCTGTCGATGCTGCTTCGACCAACTGTTCTTCAACGATCGAGGGTTGCTGCAAGGTGCATGCGCTAGTGCATCGAAAACTATCATTGCCTGTTGTCAAATTTAAGTAGATCCCTATCAATGAGGCATCGATCGATGGTGCATCAATGACCGAGGTCTTAAGAACTACGAGCTTCATTTTCGCCTTTTTCTCCCCATTTCTTGAGCAAACGTCCAATTTCTCCAATCCTCCGCATGCAAGTGGAAAGGATAATACCCTTTACATAACTTAGGCTACACCTAATGTCTCCTTTATACTTCTTGAGCACACCTATCAACGCTTTCTCTTTGGCTTGAGAAAGCTTGGATGAGTTTGCCTCTCCATCTTCTAAGAACACATACTCAAGATGGCTATGGAGACGCTTTAATTCTGAATTAGCCTTAGAGTTAGAGTTTCCTTTTAATCTCTCATAAATATGCACCACTCTCCTATTTAAGTGCGATCCACTTATTGTCGTTGACAATCTTAGCCGAAGCATTCACAAGAGCTTCTTATACTATCCAGTTCAACGAGTCAATAAACAAATAATCGGCATTGAAAGAGGACGAGGGGATCATCTGCAAGTCAATGATGGAGAAACTTAATGTATCACCCAAAACCAAGATAGTCACACTCTTATTCTTCACATCACTCAATGCATTAGTCCTATCCATAAATGGTCGTCCCAATGATATAGTGTGCTCACGACCCTTATTGCTCACTTCCCCAACATCAGGAATCATAAAATCAATGGTAAATATGAGGCCTTCTACTTTCACCAACATGTTCTCGATCACCTCTTTTGATTATCTAATCGAACAATTGACAAGTTGCAAACACATCCTCTTTTCCTTAAGCTCACCTAACTCTAATTGCTCAAAATAGAAAACAACATCAAACTGATCCCCTCCCTAAGGTCAAGCATCCCCCGGGTTTCTTTTCCATTTCCAAAAATGATATTTAACAAAAACTCTAGAGATTACTTTCCTTAGGGGGAGGGGATTCTATACATAACGATAATCGCATTTGAAAAGTGCACTTTCTTGTTATCCTCACGATGATTTTTAGAAGAAATTTCTTTGAAGATTTTGCATAAGCAGGCGTGTTTCTAATAATATCAAGTAAGGGCAAATTCACATTAACTTTAGAAATCATATTATAAAGATCAATGAATCGCTTATCTTACTTTTACGGATAAACACAACTTGGATATAAAACCAGAGATCGGTATGGACTTCGAGATTTATGGAGGGATTTGGTGTCCTTATCCTTGGCCTTCATCAGGGATGTGTATCATCAATGAGTGACAAATGTATAACTGGGCTTGGGTTAAGCACAATGTCTTTAACAGGCGATAGAGAAGGGCTATCATCCTTGGGTGATGAGGTATTATTATCGATTACTTTCCCACTTCATAAAATCGTGATGGGTTGAGCTTGAAATGGTTGGCTCGACAACTTTCCCCACTTCTTCTTCCCCACTTAGGTTTTTAGATGGCAAATCGTGGTTTCGAGCCTAAATATCCTCTTTCTGGATCGTTGCATGAATTATTTAAAAGTTCACAAGGTTTTCTCGGGAGAAGGAAAAGTGGGAGCTTTAACTGGTGGGCTCACTTTTAAAGGAATTTGAGCTTATTGTGCTTGTTAGGAAGGTGTCCAGGTTTGGAGCATTCCTTTCCCCCTTAGTTGTTTTTGGTAAGATTGTTGAAGGAAAAAGTTGCTATGTTGTTGAGGACTTGAAGAATAGTTGCCTCTATTGGAATTGTTTGACCATGAGAAGTTTGGATTATTCCTCCAACAGGGATTATACATTTATGAGTAAGGGTTTTTGTTATGAGGAAAGTGGTTTTGATACCCTTATTTGACTTGGTTTGATTAGTATCTTAACCTAACTTGATTTGATTAATATCCTTGAACCGCTAGAGCTTGCTCCTCAAACTCCTTGGGTTGCTAAAACTTGGATTAGCAAAGGTTGGCTCCATGACTATACACAACACAAATCCCACATGTTTCAGTATTAAGTGGTGGTTGAGATGCACTATGAGAGAGACGTGTATTTTGGGTTTGAAAGGAGGTGGTCAACCCGATAATTTTTCTCGTGTCCTCATGCGAGATTGGAGAGGTGTTTACTTCATGAACGTCTATCCTCTTTAAACGAGCACTCTTTTGTTGTGAGTTGTTGCTTATTGACTCAAAAATATCATAGACCTCGTGTGCCATTCGAGATCGAACATCTCAACTGGCAGTGCTATCAACCATGTATTGAAATGTGAGAATGAGTCTGTCATATAAGAATTGGTTGATGAGCTCAGGTGCATATTTATGATGTGAAAATTGACAAAACGATCCCCTTGAAGTGCTCCCAAACTTCATGAAAAGGTTTGGCCTCCGTTTTGGTAAATAAGTCAATCTTAACCTGCATTAGAGTCTTTGTTTAATTGGAATATTACTTGCCCATAAAGACATCATAGACCATGTCCCAATTTGCAAGAGATGTAGGCGTCTAAGACATAAACCGTGGCTTAGATCTATCCTTCAAGGTGAAGGGAAAAGCATCGAATTTTGAGTTGGTCTTTGTTGAGGCCTTGGAGGGGTAATGGTTGGATGACAGAGTAGAACTCTTGAGTGTAGTGGAGAGGGTCCTTGTTTGGTAGCCCATATAAAGAAGGCAACTGATTGAAGTGAATCGCCTTGAGCTTGTAATCTTGGGCCACGGGTCCTAATGAATACACAATGCAATTGGTTTGATTATAAGTCAAGAAAACTCACAAATATAGGTTGGTCAGGCCCTTTAGGATCATGTTGATGATTTTCTGGTATATAGGGCACTCGGTCTTCATGGAGAGATTGAGAGAAGTACAGTTGTTGTGGCTTGTGAGGAAATTGATTATAAGGAAAATGGGGTGCTCGTGGACCTTTATTGTAAGGCGGAGCTTGGTAGATAGGTGGTGCGTCGTGAGGTCCTTAGTTGCGATTGGCATAAAGCATGTGATCTTCAAGAGGAATGTCTAGGATTGGATTGTTCGGGTTAACATAGGGCATTTAGATGTCGGGATGGTTTTGATTCATGAAAGGTGGTGGAGCGTCATGATGGATCTGCTCATTTTAATCATTGGGCAAGTATGGATTAGCTTGAGGGTTAGCCATCGATGGATCGCCTATTGGTTCTTGGGGAGGAATTTCGTCCATAACTCCTTCGGGTGCGGCTCTTGTACGATTAACTCGATTGATGTTGTCAATGAAAGGAGCAAGCTCACCACCAAGTGCTCATCTTCCTGGCATACAATCAACAAATAAGTTAAATGTATCGAGTTGAAAGAGAGTTATACTAAACTAACTACTACACACAAATAAAGATCTTAAACAAGCCTTTGACATTCCCCAGCAACAGCGCAAAATTTTGAATCGGACTTTGTGCACTTATATTTTAGAGCTCGTCAGCAAGAGAATGGAGTAATTATAAATGAGAAGTTTGACTCAAGTCAAATCACACGAGGAATGACAATTGGAAATAAAAGATTTGTGTTCACACAATAACACTAAACACACGATCAATTATAGTTGATTTTTGATTTTAACAAGCTAGGAAAAATGAAACTCCAACTAAACCTTGAAAGAAGGAGTCGAAGACATAAAAGAAGGTGAAATCATGAAATTCATAACTTGAAGAAAATAAAACTAAATAAAGACATTAGAGGGAAAATAAATTCAAAAAAGTCAAAGATGATAATACAATGCATGTACAAGTCCTAAGAAAGAATTTAGACTTCAATGTCAACTATATGCAAGAAAGTGACCACACACATTTGCTTGAAAGAGAACATCAATATCGCCCTTTGCCAAAAGAAGAAATAAACAACATGAATCAACCAGAACAATTTTTGAAGAGAAAATGAAGATTCACTAGGAACACAAGGTGAAAATCAATACAAAAGAAAGAGATTAAATTTCTACAATCCATTCATGAATTATTAAAAAAAAGAGAGAGAGAGAGAGAGAGAGAGAGAGAGAGAACTACCCACATGAAGATTATCCAAAGTCAAGCAAAAGAATAAAAGTCTTCAAACCATCTCTCAAGATTACTACAAATATCCTAATAGTTTTTGAAACTAAAGAAAAGTGAGGAAGATGGAAATGGAGGGGTTTTAGTTCGAAGGAGAAAGAGAAGATAAGGGGTTTTGTGAGGTTTTTATGTGGTGAATAGTGGATATAATCTCCCTTTCATTTGTGGGAGTGGGATTATATATAGGTGAAATGTGACGGAAAATGGTAATCTTGTCAAAAATGGCCGAAATGGCCTTGGGTCAATCTATGTTAATGGGTCATCGATCGACGGTGTCTAGACTATCAATTGGGCATTAGTCGACAATGGCGAGCGACGACAAGCAAAATGGAGCTCATTGATGGGCGTCAATTGGGAGATGGTTAATGGTGGTAGGAAACTCTCTGCCGGTCAGTCAATGCCTGCGGAAAGGCATGCATCGATGGACGTCGATGCTTGGTTAATTGACTGCAGCAGGAAAATCTCAGCCCAGTTCGTGTTTTGTCAAGTAAAAGACGGCTATATTCCTCGAGTACGTGCTCGGGTGCATTTGATATTTCTAAGACCAAGAAAAGAAAATAACATAAATATCCCAAAAATAAGAGAAAAAACACGAAAACGACTAACAAACGACAAAAGATACAACAATGCAAAATAGAGAAAAACTACAAAAACTACAACTCAAAACCAATTAAAACATGTAAAACCATAATAGAAAATGTACAGAAAACACACATAAATATTTACAAATCATGCACATACATAAAAGCCATGATTGTAAGAGTTTCAAGTATGCCCCTTGTAATTTCACCTCTGCAACAAAAATGGTTGATGCACTAGATCGACCCCCTTCCGATCATTAGTCATCTTCTTCCCTAGGATTGCCACAAAACATGCACCAACATACACGAAACACACACACACACACACACATATACATAAGATCCGCCCCCTTCAAACTTCACCTGTCTCTGGAAAAAAAGCTATGGTTTTCGCCCTATATTTGACCATTGAAGAAGAAAAATAAAATATAAAAAGTTCACAAACGCAACTTATGGCGTTCTATATTAGTGGTTGAACATGATTCCGGGCATTCACTATTCATAGGGAATGTCCATTCTTAGATGGTGGTATTTGTCTATTGGCATTCACTGGAGCTCTCGTCAATGGCCATCGAGGTCGTACCATTATGTCCTTGTCGGGTGAAGTGAGAAGTTTTAGTGGTGTAAAAGGGGGTTTATGGCTTGGTATTATCGGAATTCGAACGAGTTTGTAAGAATTAAGGAGTTTTTAGCTAAAAGAAACTAAAAGAAAATTAAAAAAGAACGACGAAATGAAAGTAATGTAAGTGCATGTGTAAAGCAAAGTAAAGTAAGTATTTCGAATGCCTCATGTGTATGCCATATTGAGATTGTAAGAAATAATCGAAATAAGCAGTAAAAAGCAAAGAAACCTAAGTACAATCAAAGAAACCTAAGGTACAGCTATGCATGCATGATCATGAAATCTAAATAACGCGAATCAACAAAAATCGAAAGCACCATTATATGGATCAACAAAAGTTGAAGTGAAAGTTAAAATCTTTTTGGAAAATAACTAGAAAAAAAGAGTAGATCTAGAAAACAAACTTAAATCATGCATAAAAATAAAAACCAAAATAAAGCATAAGAAATACTCAAAATAAAAATGATCAAAGGCCTGATCTATGATCAAGGTGTGTCACTCACCTAGATTCCATAAACCAAATCATAAATCTAACAACAAATCTAAGAGCTAAGGCAAAATGCATAAATTGAAGAACAAGCATGAAATTGAAGAAAAAATATGAAATTAAGAAAAACTTACTTGAAATAAGAAAGAGAATCAAAAACTTAATGAAATTACAATCCAAATTAAATCCAAATTATGGCTTGGATTCTTCTTGAGCTTACAAACCCAAGGAAAAGCTTGAAAACAAAATCTAAGAACTAGAGAGAGAAATTTGATCCAAACCCATGCTTGAGTTGGGAGAATGGGTGATTTTGTGAGATGTCCTCCTTGAATTCATCTTACAACTATTATACTAGGTTTTATTAAGGGTAAATAGGTTATATAAGCCTTAAGGGCTTGGATTTCCCTTGTTTGACCAAGGTTGACCCAAAATGACCTTGCTAGCATTTTGGCTAGGCTTTTGGCATGATTTGTCTCATGGCTGGGCTTGGTTTGGGCGTGCATGGCGCAGGGCCGGCGTGGTTGGTGCACAGGCCTCGACAGGTGTGGGCAGGCTACTGGGCGCAGCTGTCGGCAGGTGTGGGCGCGGTCCTGGCAGGCGTGTGCTGGCGCGCGCTGGCGTGGGCGGGCATCAATAAGCAGGCGGCGCGGACGTCGCGAGCGGGCGAGCTGGCAGGCGCGCGGGCAAGCTTGTGCTGGCGCGCGCTGGAGTTGGCTGGCAAGATGTTATTTTACATGTAATTGTTATGTTTTTCATAGTACTTTTAGTTAGAGTTTAGCGTTGTTTCTAGTCGTTTATTCTAGTTCTTAGGTCATTTTCTTGTTAATTTGCCTTTTGACTTAAAGTGTACGAGTGTTAGATGTTTGTCCTATTTTTGGATTTTTAAGTTTGAATTCTTGTTTTACAAGTGGCTAAAAGTATTATATTCACTCGACGGACGTTTTGGACTGGAAAATGAGAAATTCGAGCCAAAAGCATCCAGGATCGACCGAAAGCAGCTCGGATCGACTGAAACGCTGCTGGATCGACTGCCAGTCGATCGAATGACTCCCAAGGATCAATTGAAAGCCCCGAAATCAACTGCAGAATAGTAGCTTCCCCCGTTTTGGCAAGGCAGTCGATCGACTGCCCCCTGTCGATCAACTGTCAGTCGATAGAATGCACCCTAGTCGATCGACAGCGTGTCGATTGACACACGTGCAGTCGATCGACTGTGATGCTGAGATTTCAGGTATTTTGGTGTGTTTGACGTTTTAGCCCCTATAAACAACTATATAAAGCCCACATCTTGCACCAATGAAGACAACCACTCTCATCTCAACCCTAACTTGGGTTTGGGATCAAATTTCTCTCAAGCTCTTGGATAATTTTCTCTCTTCTTAGGTTTTAGATTAAATTTCAAGCTTTGATGTAATTTCCTTTTCTAGATTAGATTTAATTTCAAGCACCTCCTTGGGTTTGTAAGCCTAAGAAGAATCCAAGTACTCCCTTGGATTGTTACTTTTGATTGCAATTACATTCAATCTTTGTTTCATTTCTTAATTCAAATAAGTTTCCTTTCAATTTCATGTTTAATACTTTAATTCCATGCTTTGTTCTTCATTTCCATGCTTGTTCTTCATCTTATGCTTTTTGTCTTAACACCTTCAATTCATGTTAGATCTTAAGAATTGGCTATGGAATCTAGATGAGTGACACATCTAGATCAGAGATCGGCTCTTGGATCGTCTTGATTTCAAGTATTTCATATGCTTTATTTTGATTTCTATTTTCATGCATAGTTTTAGGTTGAATTTTAGATTTAGGATTCGTTGCTTGTTATTTTCTGTAAAGATTTAAACTTTGACGTTAATTTTCATTGCTCTTTCTATTCATGCTTTCATTCATGCTTATTTGCATTATTCAAGTTTTTATGTCCATGCAAGCATAGTTGTACCTTGTGCTTGCATGCTTGTACTTGGTGAAACATTGCATTTTCTTGCTTATTTTCATTATCGCTTTGCATTTCCATATTAAGGCATCCGACCAAAATGCAATTTCAATTTCAAGTTTAGATTAGATAGGTTAATTGCTTTATTTTCATTTTCCTTTACTTTTCAAAGCTTGAAACACATTGAATCCTTCAATTGAATTGATTTCCGATAATACCAAGCCATGAACCCGTTGATTRATTTCAACACCACGAAAACTATGACAACAAAATGGCACCGTTGTGACTCGACTTGGTTAAGGCTTTCGATTTGATTGTCTTTTCTTTGTGTTTTTAGCTTTCTTTGTTATTTGATGTTTTTTGTTAAGTATGCAAGGTACGTATAGCTATGGCGGATACATTCCTAACATGGGAGGGCATGGTTCAAACCATGTCAGGAATGAGATATTGTATAATGGCTTTGGCAACGTGGGAGGGCATGGTGCAAACCACGTTGCCAATGGTGGATTTGGTTATGGGCAACCCGGCATAGGAGGGCATGGTGCACACCATGTTGGGTTTATTGGTTTCTCGGGCGGGAATGGTTCCTTGGGTGGTTATGGAGTTCCAAATTCCTATCTGAACGTCCAAACTCCATATTCCAATCCGAACTTGCAAGCCCCGACTTCCAGCCCGTATGGCTATGATGCTCCACAATATTATCCGAATACGCCGAGCCCAAATTCCGGCCCGTATGGAGCCCCACCCGATTATAATTTCATTCTGATGATGAATATGACTCCGAGTGGAAATGTGGGTGGTGGATATCCGAATCCCAACCCGTATTGCGATTCTCATCCTCTCAATTTCAATCAAGCCCCGATTGGTGCCACTACTAATGCCCAAGATCTCAATGCTTATGCGTACTTTGGAGGTTTGATCTCCGATGCACCCCTCGTCCGCACTATGGGGGATTTTAACCGACCCTTTTTGGGGACGTTTCATCCTCCCGCGCCCAAATCTTCTCCACCGACGTATTCTAAGGCAAGCAAGGCATTATCCTCTTATGATCTTGAGGCTAATTAGTTGTTTGGAGGTCCGAACTCCAATATAGAAAGTGGCCCCCCCATCCGCACTACGGGGGATGTTAATAGACCTTTCATGGGATGTGCATGGTGTGGAACGTGTGATCATACTACCGAATCCTGCCCTTTAACTTCCTCGTTCAATATGCCATTACCTCATTTGGAGGATATGTATGAAGGCCATGGATATCCGGTGTGACCCAATTGTGCTCCACCATTGTTTTCTCCGCCGCCGACTCCTAATCCTCTTGTTACTTCTCACGAGGGCCCATTTCATCCATCTACCCCGATGATTGCTCCTACTCCATCCCCCAATCCGGATATATGGGCCATTACACGATAATTTTAAGTTCGGCTTCACATACTTTTCCAGTCACGTTCTTCGATAAATGTGGGGTGGTTGAGGATACGGTCGTCTCACCGTCGGAAGAAGATGTGCTTTCAAATCCAAGTGTTCTTAATCCTCTTGACTCCACTCCCGTGGACCTCCCTTTGCTTTCTCTTTCAAAAGGTTCTATTTTCGATCGGATATATATGGACATGATCGAAAGTATAGTCGAACGAGTTTATAAGGAAAATAGGAGCATTGAGGAAGATATTGTCTGGGATTTCAATATTGAGGATCATTTTGAGGATGAAGAGCCCATTATTTTTGATGACGAGCCCCGTGTTCTTGATGATGAGCCCCTTGTTCTTAACGATGAGTCCGTTGTGCCTCTATGTACCCAAGACTTGTGTGAAGAAGTTTGTTTATGGGTCGTTGAGGGCAACAACTGTTAGAGTAGAGTGCCCGACGTTCCAATTAGATTGGATTTCATTCTACTTGTATAATGATTTTATTGGAATTATATTAATAAAGGCAACTTTCTTTATCTTATGTTTTCGTTTTTATTATAATTGCACGTATGATAAAGCCCTTAGACCAATTTAAACTAAGGGATATGGTTGCGCATATGATGGCAATCATGGAACATATCTCTAAGGTTTCGGTCTTAAACTTGTTCCAAGTCAATGGGCTTTTCGAGATAGGACATTGAATAGCCCGGTAAGACTTGCGCATATGATGCATGCTTGTAAGACAAGAATGATGCATTCCATTAACATCAGCATTGTGACGCGAGTGCATATATGTGGGTGCTTGTTGGAGAACAAGTTCATTGAACATGACCCGATGGAAATTCTTAACTGGAAGATTTGTCTGTCAAATAAGAGTTTCCATATTGCAATAGTACATGATTAGTCCTTGACTTGAGGTACGATGGTAGCCTTGTGCACATTGCGCAATACATAGATTTATCTTTTGATTGCCTCACAATCGTAAAAGGGGTATTTTGGGTATTGTATCGATGTGCATGGAGGTTTGTCTGTAGCCAACATAGAATTCGACACTTGTCTATGGACAAGAGAGTATCCTGTGAATTTTCATAGTTTGTGATTCAAAGACCTTAGCCAGGGCATGATGAATATTGGTTCATAAATGAATTACCTAAACTTGAAATGAAATCACAGTTATTAAATCAATTGGGTTTCGACTTATAAATCCATGCCCAAGATTTAATCGGGAAACTAGTTGTCGAAAGGACCGTACATGTATGGAATTGCAATTGAAATAGGTTTACTCGCTATTTCACCTAACACCGGGTAATCATGCTACTTGCTAGATGTTGTCATGATTTGTAGGTTCTTGAAATTAAAGAGTTAATCTCAAGAGAATTAATTAATTAGATTAATTAATATAATAAATTATTATTTATAAACTTATAAAAGTTATAAGCCTACTGCTGGTTGTTAGTCGTGAACTTAAAAGGGTCACACACAATTTTGGTTGTTGACATTTCAAAATTGATAACTCCAATGGTTGGAATAATTGATTA
>BMAC01001079.1:89281-119201 GCA_014905375.1 Phtheirospermum japonicum
TATATATATATATATATATATATATATAAGAAAAAAAGAATAGGAGCCGTCGTGTGCATCCCTTTTTCAACAAAACAAACCAAAGGTCTTATACCTTTTCAAAAGGGTGAAAGAATAGGCTGGCCGTATTCTGATTTGAAAACAAGAAAAAAATAATTTCACTTTTGAAAACAAAAGGAGAAGGCGACAAAAAAAACAGAGAAGAAAAATAAAACTATTCTTTTATATATTTTAGTCTTCAATTTGTGTAGATGGAAGTTAATTGATAATTTTTCATCTACAATAATTAATCTTCAATCAATTGTTGATTGTTGGATTAATTGTTATTCCTATAATCAATTTGAAAACGGAACGATTCTACTAGCGAAGGATTTTTTCGGTGTCGCAATCAAAAGGTGGACTCGATTAGAGGGGATACGCTTGGATCTCTACGGCGAGGAGTTTTGGTGTTAGCCACATAGCCGGGAATTGATTCCCTCTCAATCGTCGCTTGAAGAAATTAATCGAGAGGTATTAATTTATTTAATTTTATTAAAATCAAAACTTGTATTCGATACATAATAATGAAAAATGACGGTCGTTAAAATCGCTAACGAAATCTATGGGGTTTAGTATATATATTTGATATATATATATTTGTTTTATTTAATTAAAAAATTTAAAATCCGCTGCGTAAGCCCCTACGATTAAAGTGAACCCAACAACAATGACTTTTTAGAGGGGGAGGTGGGGGTTATTGATGGTAAGATTGAAAATAATGACGATTATCTTGAGGAGGAAGAGGAGAGCAAGTCGATTATTATCCTTGCAAATTCGCATCGAGAGGAAAATGAGGAGAGGATGGTTAAAGGGCTTGATGTTCTTAAGAGTGCTATTGATTGGGTACCGGGAGTGGTTGAGGGAGTTAGCCCCTTGAATTTGATTTTTGATGAAATGGTGAGAGCCGGGATGTGGAGGTTGTTATTGGAGGGCTTGATGTTTGTGATTTCTAAAAGCAAGTGGGTGAAGCCCATTGACTTGGTGCCCAAGGCGAGCGGCTTGTTAATTATTGAGGATGAAAAGGGAGGGTTATTGGCCACGAGGGCTTCAACGGGTTGGAGGACATTGATCGATTTTAAGAAGTTAAATGTGTCTACCAAGAAATATCATTTCCCTCCCCCATTTATCGATCGAAGGTTGGAAGATTTAGTCGGCCAATATTCCTTTTGTTTTCTTGATGAGTCATCGGGGCACTTCAAAACAACCATCCCACCCGAAGACCGAGCCAAGATGAGCTTCAACTGCCCATTTGGAACGTTTGCTTTTTGGCGGATCCTATTTGAGCTATGCAATGCGCCAAGGACGTTCCAAAGAGTGGATCCTCCTGACAAGGAGGAAATTGTTTTGGTGGACCCTCCCGTAATCTTTTCACCTTGACCAAAAAGAGAGTACGTCGAGCTAGTGACGTAAAACAAGTGCTTCTTGGGAGGCAACCCAAGTTCTTCTCATTTATATTTTTTTTCTTATTTTATAAAAATCCAAAAGCATTTAAAAATTGAAAAAACAAAAAAAAAATATTTTGTTAAGATTCGTGTACATATTTTCTTGAGTTTTTAATTTCATGAGATTTTCTTGTATAGTGTGTTATTTTCCGACTTCAACCTTGGGCGATTGGATAAGTGATTAGCGTTCATGAAGACGGGAGATACTAGCCATGCTTGATTTTTGCTTGAATTGTTTAGATGCCTAGGCTGACCCCAGCGAGCTCGACCAAAACTCGCTCGGTTAAGGAAGTTTCTATTCCCCCTCCTTTTACTTGGTTTTTATTAAAATGCGGGTAATGCATGGTTTAAGTGTGGGGTGGGTAGGTGGTTAGGGTCTCAGTTTTTGTCAAGCATGATTTGTTGTTCTTAACTCGAGCCTTGGTGAAGTGACGCATTCTTGGCGAAGTGACATTTACTATTTGAGCATTTATATGGTTGAGTTGATTTTTGTGTCGTTTGTGTCTTTATTACATTGTTGAACAACTCCACGTGCTTGGAAGTTTGAATAGTTTACTTGTCGGGTTTTTGCATGTTTATATCCTCTTGTGTAAGGAGTTAAACTTTTGTGCTTCGTCCAGAATCCGCCTATATATATATATTCGACATTTTACTCGTGAAAAGATTGCAAAGTTCTAAAAGCTCTTTTGATTTTACTCCCAAATTCGATGCAAACTAGTGAGTAGCCTTGTGTGATTTATCGGCTTACTTGCATTTTTATAGAAATTGCATTGAGGGGGTTTGAATTTGCTCGTACATGATTGAATTCTAAAATGACCTCGATGCACATATATAAAGACCTCCTTCGATTCTTACTTGGTCATGTACTATGAGCAATCATGAGCGTCCGATTTTTGAAATCTTGACAAGGTGCATACCGACTCGAGCGTAAACACATCATATATACTAAACACTTGAGCGAATTGAGCGAACACCCTCAAAATTCCATTTGTGAGGAAGTTATCGATTTGGCTTGAATTTGAGAAAGAGTAATACGATAAATGCTTGGCGATAGCGAGTTTATGTAGATACTTCCATCATATTAATAAGGATAAGCACAATGATTTTTCTTTTTACATAATGTTCATTGCATGTATACTCTCGATTCTTTTCTTTGTTCGAGGACGAACAAACCGATAAGTGTGGGGTAGTTTTTTTGCATGTAATTGTTGTGTTTTTCCTAGTACTTTTATTTAGAGTTTAGCATTATTTCTAGTCATTTTGAGTCGTTTATTCTAGTTCTTAGGTCATTTTCTTGTTAATTTGCTTTTTGACTTAAAGTGTACGAAGTGTGAGATGTTTGTGCTATTTTTGGATTTTTAAGTTTGAATTTTTGTTTTACAAGTGGATAAAAGGATTATATTCACTCGGCGGACGTTTTTGACTGGAAAATGAGAAATTCGAGCCGAAAGCATCCAGGATCGACCGAAAGTATCTCGGATCGACTGAAATGCTGCTGGATCGACTGCCAGTCGATCGAATGACTCCCAAGGATCGACTGAAAGCCCCGAAATCGACTGCAGAATAGTAGCTTCCCCCATTTTAGTAAGGCAGTCGATCGAATGCCCCCTGTCGATCGACTGTCAGTCGATAGACTGCACCCTAGTCGATCGACACACGTGCAGTCGATCGACAGTGACGCTGGGACTTCGGGTATTTTTGTGTTTTTGACATTTTTGCCCCTATAAAAAACTATATAAAGCCCACATCTTGCACCAATGAATACAACCACTCCCATCCCAACCCTAACTTGGGTTTGGTATCAAATTTCTCTCAAGCTCTTGGATAATTTTCTCTCTTCTTAGGTTTTAGATTTAATTTCAAGCTTTGATGTAATTTCCTTTTCTAGATTAGATTTAATTTCAAGCACCTCCTTGAGTTTGTAAGCCTAAGAAGAATCCAAGTACTCCCTTGGATTGTTACTTTTGATTGCAATTACATTCAAGCTTTGTTTCATTTCTTAATTCAAGTAAGTTTCCTTTCAATTTACACGGCTGTGCGAGGTCATGCGGGGATGGCTTGCCTTCGTGCACGGTAGCTTGCGCTAAGGACCAGTTGGCATGTCTTGGTGCGGCTCGGCACGTCTTGGCGACCATTCTAGAATGTTTTGGCATTTTGGAGCTAGTTCGTGGCGCAGATTTAGGCACATCTTGGCATGGATCTTGGGCCTCAATGCCTTGGCTCAAATCTAGGCGCATCCTGGCACAGAATTAATTCATTAAGTCATCTATTTTCACTTCTTTAGTGCTTCTAACTTCAAGACCCATCCATCCAATCGAACTTTATCTTCTCAAAACAACGACCAATCTCAAGCGAGCCCGTTCTTTCACCTATAAAATAGGAATTTTGAACATAAAAATGAAAGAATCACTCAAACCTCACAAACGACGCACACATAAGGTTCAAAACAATAAAACATGAAAAAAACCTAATAACGTAATGAAACTCGACTCAAGACCACTATAAACAATACTAAACCCTAATTAAAAATACGAGAAAAACACCACAATTACATGCAAAACAACCACCCCACACTTATCGATTTGTTCGTCCTTGAACAACGAAAAGAATCGAGAATGTACATGCAATGAACATTAAAAAGAAAAATCCATGTGCTTATCCTTATTAGAATGGTGAAAGTATCAACATAAAATCGTTATCGCCAATCATTGCTTGTATTACCTTTTCTCAATTGAAAACCAAATCGATGACTTCCTCACAAATGGAATCTTGAGGGTGTTTTCTCAATTCACTCAAGTGTTTGTTTTATATTGGACGTGTATACGCTCAAATCGGACAATGTATTAACCTTGTCAAGGTTTCAAAAATCAAAAACTCAAAATTGCCCATTGTACATGACCAAACAAGAATCGAAAGATGTCATTATTTCGGATTGTAATGTTGGCTCTTTGGTGAGGTATGGAATATTTGGATATAGTGGCTAACACACGATCAAACGTGATCAATAACACACGAAATCCTAATTTCTAGAACATGAAGCTTATGATCGCTTCAACCTTCCCAAATTACCAAACTTTCATTCAAAACCCTTTCGTACACCCATACACTTTTCCGATTTTTATTTCACAACACTTACAAGCTTTTTGAATTCGCTTCTTTTTACTAAACTTAGCCTTTTTAAACATTAGGATTTTCACTTAAACGCACGCTTTATCACTTTTCGTGATTTGTGTTGGAGTTTATTTGTTGTTTCCCCCCTTTTTTATTATATATATAAATATATAAGAGACTCAAAACCCAAAACCCACAATTGATTTCCCACACATTCCTAGCCAACTAACAACACACACTCTCATCACAATATATGAATATATAAGAGCTAAAATCGAGCTCGGCTAACAAGAAATGGGGCATAGGCTCAAGTGGGCTCATTTAGAATATTTAAGTAGCTTATTGGATATGGCCGGAATAAGGGTGATATATGTGCCTCGAGGTCATGTCCAGATTCAACCATGTACGAGCAAAATCAAGCCTCCTCAATGCAATTTCCATAAAAATGCAAGCAAAACCGATAATTCACACAAGGTTACTCACTAGTTTGCACCGGGTTTTGGAAGACAAATCAAAAGAGCTTTTAGTGCTTTGCAATCCTTTAACGAGCAAATGTTGAGTGTGTGTGTATATATATATATATATATAGTCGGGTTTTGGACGAAACACAAAAATTCAACTCCTTACACAAGAGGGCATATACATGAGTAAAAGCTTCCATTTATATTTACCTTAAAGTGTGGGGGTTGGCAAAGGTTAGAGTTACAGAGCCAAAATAAGTGAAGATAGGGCCTAAGACGGTCAACTGTATCTTCATTGGATATGCGCATAATAGTACAGTGCATATTTTTTTAATACACAAGTCTGAAGTACTTGATGTAATTGAAGGAATGATCATTCAGTCGAGGAATGTTGTATTTTTTGAACAAGTAAACTATTCAAACTTCTGATCATGTGGTGATTACTCAAAAATGTAATAAACTCACACAAGACATAAAAACGACTCAACTATATAACGCGCAATTAGTAAGCGTCACTTAGCCAAGAATGCGTCACTTCGCCAAGGCTTGAATTTAAGAAAGACAAATCATACCTTGTAAAACCCGGACCCTAACCAACTACCCACTCCACACTTAAACTATGCAATACCCTCATTGCATTTTAATGAGAAACATGTAAGAAGGAGGGTGAGATAGAAGATTCCTTAACCGAGTGAGTTTTGGGTCGAGCTCGGTGGGGTCCACTTAAGCATTCAAGCAATACAAATGAAAACCGAGCTTGGCTTGTTTCTCCCAGCTCCATGAATGCTACTAACTTATCAAATCGGCCAAAGTTAGAGTTGGAAAACAAAACACTACAAAAGTAAGTCAAAAGAAATCAAAAACGCAAGAAAATACGCACATGAATCAAAATAAAACCAAGGGCTAAAAAACAGAACCAAAAGACAACACAAAATTTTGTATAATAAGAAAGTAAGAAAGAAAGAAATGTAAAAATTAAAATAAACGAAAAGAACATATTGCCTCCCAAGAAGCACTTCTTTTACGTCATTAGCTTGACGAACTCCCTTCTTGATCATGGTGGAAAGATAAAACCGTGACGATAAGGCTTGACCTGATAGCCATTAACTTGGAATCGTTCTGACATTTTAGGGTTGATCAAGGTCACCGCCCCACTCGGATTGACTTCTTCAATTATATAGGGCCCTATATCTTTAAGACTCCAGCCAATAGCACCCTTACGAGCTTTAAGCACTTCAATCAACCTCTCCTCTTCGTCTTGATTTAAATTGGCAAAGTAAATAATCGGTTCACTCTCCTCTTCTTTCAAATAGGCATACTTGAGGTGAGATGGGAGAGGCTTAAGCTCGGGCTTGTGCCTCCTCTCGACCTCATTGGGAACTAATTCGAGCAATTCAATGATTCCCTCAAGATAATTTTTAAACTTTTCGATGGGTTTCATTTCCAACCTATCATCAATAATCTCCACCTCCCCATCTAAAATTTTACCGTTGCCCTCAAGGACACATATACATTCCTTATCACACAATCCTTTGGCGCATTGAAACATAATTGAGTCATCATTGCGAACAAGGGTTTCCTTTCCCTCACAACTACCTTCAATAAAAATTCCCGGGTCAAACTCCTCCTCATCAACCTTTTCTTCCTTAGAAAGTTGATCAACCAACTCTTCAATCACGTCAATATGTAAGCAATCTGCATAAGAGATGCTTGATGGAATAGATGGCAAGTTAAACATAGAAAAAGTGACCGATTCACCCGCTACGGACAAAGTGAGATCTTTCTTCCCAGCGTCTATCAAACATTGAGTTGTAGCCATAAATAGGCGGCATAGCAAGATAGTGTGTTCTGCACCATCATTCTTTACCATGACAACATCTAACACTACGAAATCTACCAGAACCACAATCCCTCCAACTTGTCCAAGAACATCCTTGATCATCCCCTTTGGGTATCTAATTGACCGATCGGATAATTATAAGCAAATCTGTGTCTCTTGTATAGGAGAAAGTTCCAGTTATTCATATATCAAAAATGACATCAAATTAACACCCGCTCCGGTATCAAGCATGCCATTAATGATTTTCCCATTCCCAAGTGTGATATCAATACAAAATGAGTCAGGATCCACCTTCTTAAGAACCAAGAGATAAGGGTCACAAACCACACTTGCCTCCTCAGATGGATAAACTATCTCATTCATAGCGCTCTCAAGCTCTTTGGGAGAAAGCTCCTTAAAGAACTTAGAGTAAGCGGGCAAATTCCGGATGGCATCTAATACGTTGGACAATAAATCATGGAGCTTTTGAAATTGGTCATCCTTCGTAGAAATTTGTAGTCATGATGGATAGGGCATTGGGGCCTTGGAAGTTGGTGGCTTGTTGGTGTTGAAAGACTTGTGTAGGCCATCGGGAAGTTCCTTTGCCAAAGTGGGACCCATGGGGGTAGAATCGGGAAGAGTAAGAACACCCAAGATATAAACCACCTCCTCCTCGGATGGCGGGACAACCTTATTATCAACCACCCCACCACTTCTAAGGACTGTGACCGCATGAGCTTGCAAATGTTGGCTTGGCAATTTTCCTTTCTCATTAAATTGTTTTAGCATATTCACATCACTTGCTAATTGCCCCATCTTAGAGTTTAACCCATTTGTCGTAGCTTCAAGAGCATTGAACCTAGCATCAAACGAAGCCAACGTAACGTAAATGCTTGCATTTATTGCATAATGACCAAGAGATTCGGGTCAAAAGGTAGAGTTGGAGCATTCATCGAAATAGGCAAACGAGACGAACCCGCATGAGGATTAACATTCGTATTTGAATTGGCATAACTAAAATTCAGATGCATGCGGTTACTAGGATGATAAGGAGGATTGTGATTTGGCAGACGAGCAAAAGATGGCCTAGCAAAACCGGGTCCCACTTGATACCCTTGAACCCCACACACTTCCTCCAATTGAGGCATCGGCATATAGAAAGAGGGATTCTAAGGACAAGATGTGGTCTCATGATTAATATTCCACACGATGCACACAGAGGATCCAGGCTTGGGCTACATAACTTAGTAATTTGAGCCTCCATAACTACTAGTTTCTTTTCCAACTCAATCTCCCTGGGGAAAGACGCTTCACTCACTTCATTAGTACTAGAATACATCGCTCGAGAAGATTTTTGTTAAGAATTTTCGGCTAAAGTGGTGAAAGTCTTGTGAATCACTTGAGGAGGTTGATCCTTCATATTTCCCCTGCCGACGTATCCACCATGTATTAGAAGTGTTGGTCCAATGCCTCATAGAAAGTTTGGATTAATAGATCCTTTGTCAAACGATGATGTGGACAACTCATGAGAAGATCTTGGAAACGAGCCTAAGCCGAGTGAAATGGCTCATTTTTCATTTGTTTAAACGAGATAATCTTGATCCTCAACTTGGCCGTCTTTTCATCGGAATAATAATAATCCAAAAATATCATCGAAAGCTCATCCCACGTATGAATCGAGTTGGAAGGAATACTCATGAACCATGACAATGACTTATCTTGAAGAGCATGAAAAACATCGGAGTTGAAGATGCTCTAGACTCATCATGTTCGGACGATGAAAACTCGAGACTTGCCACAAGAATTGTCGGAGGAATTGGAGAGGATACTCTTTAGAAAACCCATGACATATCAGAACCTGGGCAAAATCGAGCAATCTTATATCAATAGCCATAACCTTGGGAGGAAGGGATACACAAGACGAAGTAGTCACCCCCACAAAGGCTTTGCTAACCTCTCTCATAGCAAAGACGGGAGGGTATTTTTAGCATTGGGGCCCATACCTCCAAAAAGATCAAACGGATCGGGAGTGCCCTCGTGAGCATTATTGTCAGCACCTCCATAACACGGACCTCTGCCATTACCGTTAAGATTCACATTCGGAGAATGATTGAAATTATAAGCGTGAGGACCTCCATACGGGCCGGGATTTGGATTTTGGCCACCAACATTCCCATTCGGACTAACAAAGCCTCCATTATAAATATTCGGGAATTGATTGGGAGCACCATAACCTCCATACGGACCACTCATACCCATGAAGCCGCTATACCCAACATGGTTTGCACCATGCCCTCCCATGTTAGGTTGACCATTGTCGTTACCACCGTTGGCAACATGGTTTGCACCATGCCCTCCCACGTTGCCAAAACTGATACTATTCATCCCATTCCCAACATGGTTTGCACCATGCCCTCCCATTTTAGGAATGTAACCCCCATTACCATAAGGATTGGAAATGTGTGTGTTACCTTAGGGTAGGCCCATGATATGTCCATGAGTGGTGAAACCACTCCTTTGATTTCCTAAATCATGGTTGGGTGGGCCTGTGCGATTGGTATTTTAAGGTCCGGGCTTGTCAAGTGGTGTGGATGGCTCGGCAAGAACAACATGTTCGGGATTAATAGAGCTTTGAGGATCATGGACCCGTGAAGATTTCCTATTGGGAGAAAGAAACGGGTCGGTATTGGGAAGATTATTCGCCATGACTTGAGTAGTAACCAAAGAACATTTTAAATGACTTAATCTCTTGGGGTTCGAAATGTAAGGAGCCAAATAATTTTCAAGAGTTCGACGTCCTTGCATACACTCAAGAAAAATGTCAAATACAAAAGAAAGCTAAAAACTCAAAGAAACTACAAGCAAATCGAAAACCTTATCCAAGTCGAGTTGCAACAACACCATTTTGAAGTGAAAAGTTTTTGTGGTGTAAAAGGGGGTTCATGTCTTGGTTTATCGGAACGAGCGAGTTTGTAAGAATCAAGGAGTTTTTAGCTAAAAAAACTAAAAGAAAACAAAAAAATGACGAAATGAAAGTAAAGTAAGTGCAAGTGTAAAGTAAAGTAAAGCAAGTATTTTGAATGCCTCATGCGTATGCCATATTGAAATTGTAAGCAATAATCAAAATAAGCAATAAAAAGAAAAGAAACAACAAAGTACAATCAAAGAAACCTAAGGTACAACTATGCATGCATGATCATGAAATTTAAATAACGCAAGTCAACAAAAATCGAAATCACCATTAGAAAGATCAATAAAAGTTGACAGGAAAGTTAAAATCTTTTTGGAAAATAACTAGAAACAAAGAGTGGATCTAGGAAACAAACTTAAATCATACAAATGAAAATAAAAATCAAAATAAAGCATAAGAAATACTCAAAATAAAAACGATCAAGGACTCAATCTATGATCAAGGTGTGTCACTCACTTAGGTTCCATAAACCAAATCATAAATCTAACAACAAATCTAAGAGCTAAAACAAAAAGCATAAAATGAAGAACAAGAATAAAATTGAAGAACAAGGAAGAAATTAAGAAAAACTTACTTGAATTAAGAAAGGGAATCAAGAACTTGATGAAATTATAATCCAAATTAAATCCAAGTGATGGCTTGAATTCTTCTTGAGCTTATAAACCCAAGGAAAAGCTTGAAAATAAAATTTAAGAATTAGAGAGAGAAATTAGATCCAAACCCATGCACGAGTTGGGAGAATGGGTGATTTTGTGAGATGTCTTCCTTAAATTCATCTTACAACTATTTATACTAGGTTTTATTAAGGGTAAATGGGTCAAATAAGCCTTAAAGGCTTGGATTTCCCTTGTTTGACCAAGGTTGACCCGAGCTGACCTTGCTAATCACTTGGCTAGGCTTTTGGCATGATTTGACTCATGGCTGGGCTTGGTTTGGGCATGTTTGGCGCAAGGATGGCGCGCAGGCCTCGGCAGGTGTGGGCGGGCGTGGGCAGGCTACTGGGCGCAGCTGTTGGCAGGTGTGGGCGCGGTGCTGGCAGGCGTGTGCTAGCACGCGCTGGCGTGGGTGGGCATCGGCAGGCAGGCACGCGGGCGTGGCGAGCCTGTTGGCTAGCAGGCGCGCGCAGGCGTGCGAGTGTGCAATTGCTGGCTCATGCTGGCGCTGGCTGGTGGAAACGTGCGGGCGGGCACTACGCGCTGGCGAGCCATGGCGGGTGGGGCACTACCGCGTGTGTGCGGAGCTATGCACGCGCGTGTGGGGCTGGCTTGCCTTGGCGCACGGCAGCTTGCGCCAGGGGTCCAGTTGGCGAGTCTTGGCGCGGCTCGGCATGTCTTGGCGACCATTCTAGAATGTTTTGGAATTTTTGAGCTAGTTCATGGCGTGGATTTAGGCACCTCTTATCATAGATCTTGGGCCTCAATGCATTGGCTCGAATCTAGGTGCATCCTGGCACGGAATTTATTCATTAAGTCATCTATTTTCGCTTCTTTAGTGCTTCTAACTTCAAGAACCGTCCATCCAATCGAACTTTATCTTCTCAACATAACAACCAATCTCAAGCGAGCCCGTTATTTCACCTATATATAAATAGGAATTTGGAACATAAAAACTCAAGAATCACTCAAACCTCACCAATGACGCACACATAAGGTTCAAAATAATAAAACACAAAAACAACCTAATAACCTAACGAAACTCGACTCAAGACCACTATAAACAACACTAAACTCTAATTAAAAATATAAAAAAATACCACAATTCTATGCAAAACATCGGGTCACTCAAAGAAGAAGAAGAAGAAGAAGTTTTTTTAGATTTTCTTAAGATTAAAGGTAATTTAGTCATTTAAGGGAGAATTTTTTTTATTTGAGTGTATTTAGAAAGTATTAGATGCATTTGGTTAATCCCTTTTCCAGATAGGTTCGGAGGTGTATGTTTTAGATTAATTTAAATTTATAAAATTTAAATGAATAGTACAATCTTGAAAATTTGGGTTATTGGAGAAGCATTTTACCGTAACATGGTCAAATCATGCCTAGTTGGTCGGTATTTTATTATTTGCCTTTTTTCTTTTTCTAAAAAAATATGAAAATATGTGTATTGGTAATTATGTGGCGATGATGTGATTTTTGCACAATTATTAGCCACTGCACGGTACATCTCCAACATAGTTTATAGCAATTACATGTTTCAATACGCATTGTTATACTGCACAATTCTTTGTGAAAATAGAGCGTTCAAATTATAGATATAATTGCATGTAAATTTGCACGATAAAACAATAATTAAAATAGACAAAGCTGCAAGTAAGGCTAAGAGTGATACGTTTGAAAAAAAATGATTACCTTTTACTTAAAATACAAATTTGCAGTTTAAGGTCATAAGTGATACTCGTAAAAAGAAAAGTGATAATTTTTTTATTTAAAATATAAAGTAACACTTTTAAATATAAATGTGATAGTAATAAAGGAAAACTTGACTATATTATATTTTAGTCAAATACTTGATTGATATCGATATTTTAAAGTGTAAAAATTACACTTTTATAGTTAAAAGTGACAATATCAAGGGAAATATGAAATCATCACACCGATTATGATCCATGTAATAATTATATAGAAGACATACTGATATAAAACTAAAATAAATTTATAGGTTATTGTTTGTATTAAAGTTATCTCATACGCGAGATATTTATCTAAAACAAATGCACCAAACTTTTTCTCCCTTCAACATTTCTATTTACAAACAATTTTTCCACGTAATTCTTAATCACTTGCATCTCCTACTATTTAGGTCGCACCAATACTTGAAATATAACACAGGAACATGTTTATATGTACTTTATAATGTAAATTAGATTACGACACTAGAAAAATGACACGTTAAAAATCATAATTTCAATGTGTCCGTAAATCATAAAGTACGGCAAATCAAGGGAATTTTGAAGATAAGTCTCTAATCCAACTTTCATGTCGTGGTCCACTCCCCGCATAAATAAATTCATCCTCCACTCCCCTAAATTTAATCTTTAGGTCCACTCCCTTGTATTATAAAAATCCACTTTTGCCCCTATTTAATAAGTTTTGTCCTTTTGCGGATAAAAGTCCAAATTTATGATTCAGAATTTGAGTACTTACTTTCAATGTAAATGATACTTAATGGTTATGTACTGAATACTTCGTGCCTTTGAGATTATACTTAGCTTAGAATACTAAGAGGATTTCCATGAGATGATGCCTTTAAAATGAATCCTTCCTTCTCTAGGCCGAGTGTTCCAACCACAATTCACATTGCAGATGCCCAATTGTCTATTAATATCTCTCGATTCTTGAAATCTGGGACGTCCAGATTTAACACAATCATTACGGATGTATAGGATCAAGTTGAGACTTCCCGTATGGCTTGTTGAGAATATATCCAATTATTCACTGAATACCAGTGGAAAGCCAAAGTGAATGATGGAGATGCGGCACAACTTTTCTTTGCGTAAATACCAAGTCCTAGGAGAGAAATGTTGAATAAAGAATACAATCAAGCAACTGATATAGATACGGTTTCTAGAAGGATGTCATTCCTAAAAGACAAGTTAGAAGAGTGGTGCCACTAAGCGGAACTTCAAACAAATTACAAGAGATTGAGAGGAATTAATAAATCAGTTCCTCTATGTTGTGCTGAAAATGACATCCCAACAGTAGTCGGAGGTCATCCAAAGAGGCATAAGCGGAAGAAAGAAAGAAGCCACTCTTATGCTCGTAGAAACAAAAAAAGGTTTACATGGAAACCAAGAAGGTTCTGGTCAAAACAAAAGGCTAGAAACTACAAAATAGGACAAGGGACGGGCCAAGCCAAAGCCGGGGCTCGTTTTCAATCCAAGGAAGCACCAGCTGGACTCCAACAAAAAGAACTTTTGGACGATCTCATACCAGAGCTAATGAAATTTGTAAAGATTGCAATTGCTGGACGTGTGGAGTAAAAGGACACATTTCTACAGATTGCCTTGAAAATAAAGAAAGAGGAGTTAGATAGTTCGAGACAACCCAAAAGTTTGGAGAAGCTGTCTATTATCAAAATCTGGTACAGGTGTATCAATTTGAGGATATACCCTCAGATGAAAGCATTTATGAAGAAGAAATTTACTCTGAAGATGGAAGTGAATCATATTCAGAATCAGAATGAAGGAGAATTTCTTCAGCAAGTAGTTAGAGAGGATATGTCAGGATTCCTCTCACATACAACGGTTTCTCATAAGACACTTATGAGAATAATGAAGGAAGATCCAAAGCTCCAAATTTATAAGGATTTACAATAGGAGCAATGGAAAAGGCGATGGATAAGTTGGGGTTCAGGACCGAAAACACCAAATTATGCACAGAGTTTCCACGGGAGAATTCCCGACACCCACAGAATACACAGGAAACCAAATTGAGATCCAACTAATCTCCTACAGAGTAATCCAGGAGATCAAGAGCGGACTCAAAAGAGAAATGGCGAATACACTTTCATGGATCCACATTGGAGCCATTAGAGTAATTATAAAACTAACTTTTAAAGAAGGAGTTGATTCGCCATTAAATCTTGCTCTCTTTGATAAAAGGATCTCAAATCTCAAAGATTCTTATCTAGGAGAAATCACAGGAAATTTATATGTGGGAAAATTATCATTCAATGTCTAACCAAGGATTACGTATAATTTGGCAGATCGAGATATCAGCATAGTCCTTACCCTTCATCAAGATTCTAAGAGGCCAGACCTGATGACGGAGGGAAACAGACCCTACTCGAATACAAACAAGATTTCATATGCACTCTCGAATACTCACCATTCAGAAGTATTCCTGAGAAAAGAGTTCATACAAGTACCAAGTATCTTCGAAGACGTAGTAAAAGCTGTCTTATCGGAGATCATGGATCTCCAATAATTGGAGAAATCTACATGAGAATCCAAGATCATTTAGTTCTTAATAAAAGCAAGAGACTCATGATCGAACCAAGGAGAATGTCTTTCCAACAACAGAATGATCAGTGGACCGCAAGGGGAAGGTTCAAGAATCAGCCAAAGCACTCGAGCTCCAAAAGTATTCAAAATTAATGGAGAGTTGAAGTGCCCAGAAGGATGGAGAGGTGTAAGAGTGATATTCGACATTACTCAGAAATATAGTGTCTTCCCTTGTGATTCATTATATCACTTACTTACAACCTTCCCTAGGAAGATATAAAGGAATCCTCAAGATTTGAGATGTTGAAACATTTATTGAGGATAGCGCGGGAAGAATCCCAGAGCAACTAACTCTAGGGATAGAGTTTCTCGAGGATCATAAACCTTGGAAAAGATTAAGAGATGGAATGGAGTTTACGGTGGGTGAAGAAAGATACAGAATTAAATGAGCACCAGTCCATTCTCCATATACATTCCCGTCAGAAATATATATGTAAAATATCGTGTAGAATATTTTGCAGCCTGCATTGATTCAAGGTCAGCAATCTATACAACTAATTACCAGAAGTCTTCCCCAAAGAAATGGAAGAAGAATTATCTCCAGTAATGGGAAGAGATTTCTCTAAAAGGATTCTCGTCCTTAATAGAGGGATCAAGCAAGCGGAAATGATGATGAGAGTAGCAAATGGTACTCCATGGTACAATGTCAACAATGCACTAATCTATTTCGATGATATTGGAGCGGATATTATGACATTTAAAAGATTCATGAAAGAAAATGAGACTAGAAGACTTATTTTCACAACCCCATGTGATCATAAGATTATAGCCCAGTGACTAAGAGAGCATTCAACAGAAAAATGTCAATCAAATTTCGTAGCAAGTGTGTTGATGAAGGAAAATTTCGACACCCAAAAATGAAGGACCCAAGAAGGTATGGAGAAGCAATTCTCCAACTACAAAACGGGAGTCTAGGAGGTCAAAAGGAAGAGAGGATAAAATCACAAATGATTGGATTCCTCAAAGCTAGCCTAGACACAAGCTCATAACCAGATACCACTAGGGAAGAACAGATTTCACTGGAGGATATCAAAAGAGAAATTCAAAAGAATTTCAACAAAGATCCTCTAGAATGGTGGGATAAGAATGAGCTCAAAGCATCTTTGAAGGTGAAAGCCGAAAAAGAGAACGAGCTTGTTAGATACAAATCTATCCCGATGAATCAAGAATATCGAAAGGATATGCAACAAATACTTAAGGAACACATTAACCATAAGTTAATTGAAGCAGGCATCTCTCCATACAGCAGTCTGGGGTTCCTGGTCAGCAACCATGGAGAAATAAAAAGAGGAAAACCAAGATTAATTATTAACTATCAGGGAATTAATAACATCTGGGAGTTCAATGGGTATTATATTCCAAGAAAGGAACATTTGGTAAATTGCATTAAAAATGCAAAAGTGTTCTCCAAGTTCGATTACAAATCTGGATTTTACCAGATTAAGATGGAATAAGGAAGCAAGAAGTTCACGGCCTTCTCCACATCAAAAGGACACTATATATGGAATGTTATGCCCAATGGGGCTAGCAAATGCACCCCATATATATCAGAGGAAGATGGATAATCTCTTTAAAGATTATTTCAGTTTCATGTTCGTATACATTGATGATATACTCATCGCATTGAAGACCATGAAGGATCATCTAAAATATTTAGAGATTTTCTTAGATGTTTGCCACAAGGAAAGATTAGTGCTTTCATAAAAGAAAGCAGTAATTGCTACAAGAAAAATCGAGTTCCTTGGGATAGAAATCGATGAGTCGAGAATCATTTTACAAAATCATATGGTAGAGAAGGTACAAGGATTTCCAGACACACTCAAGAACAAAAAGCAACTTCAAAGTTTTCTAAGAGTTGTTAATTTTGCTGGGATGTTTATAAATAACCTGGCACATTATAGAAAGGTGTTTAGTTCCCTACTAAAAAATGACATCATTTTCAATTAGGAAAGAGAACACCACGAAGGAATTAAAGAGCTTAATGAGGTTTGCAAACAACTTCCCATACTGGCAATTCCAAATGCTGAGGATGGACTGGTTGTATATACAGATGCAATTGATTATTGGTGGGCAACACTTCTTACGAAAGTAACACCAAAAGGAGAAGTGCCATGCAGATATTGCAGCGGACTATTTTCAAACGGCGAGGCAAATCGATGACATATCAATGAGAAAGAGTTTTTCGCAGTTAGAAAGACATTTAAAAAATGGCTTTTATTTTGCTACCCAAAAAATTCACCTTGAAAATTGATAATTCAAGCGTTAAAGCCTTTTTAAAAAATAGAAATAAATCTAAACTCGAAAAGGCTAGATTACTTAGATGAAAAGCTGAATGTCAATATTATGATTATAATATTATCGTTATAAAATCTCACAAAAATGTTCTTGCAGATTTTTTAACTCAATGGAGGGACACGTCATTGACGATACCCTCAAAAGGCTAATTCATCTCAGGGAAAGCTTGGAGATCCTCGAACGAGGTTTTGGGATGCTATGTCTCAATGCGGAGGTCGCAGGACGACTTTAACAAGCCGATCAGGAATTTGTTTCCGATCACATACGAGCATGCCAGTTGGCACAGTGTCAACTGTTCTGAACTTTACGAAGGTCTCTTCTCCAGGCCGCATCTCCTACGGTGCAAAAAGGAGTAATTCGAGAACGGGTCTCTAACCCGGAAGTTATGGATTCAAGTCTCATAATCACAGATGTTGCAGATAATGCATTCCATGAGGATTTACAAGCTGTAACGAATGTTGAGACCCGGTGTCACAATCGGAGGTTTCAAGTCAACCCGCCACCTCTGGGGTTAAAGAGGGAGAGTTGAATCTTAGGCCACAAACTGGCACTTCTAAGATTCAAAATGAAGAGATTTAAATTTCTCCTATGCAAATTTATCAAAGGCAGTGGGAGAAGTTAGCTACAAGAAGAGGTATCAACCCCGATAAAACAATAGTTTATATCTCTGGAAAATACCCAAGAGTTTAGATGAAAGTGAGAACTCGTCCAAACGAAGTACAAGCATGGTATAGTTTTGGAGTCTTAGGTTCAGTTTATACTATTGCGCCAGGCTTCGCAGAAATCTCCAAACTACCAAAATGGATTGGGGAAGTTGTTCACGAGATTTAGGCCAATAATCCACATTTAGCCAGAGGAGACATCTTGGAGCTGTATTTTATCAATGCATCACCTGAACCAGCAAAAAAAAGCTTTAATGAAGCTTTTCATTTCATCAAATTAAAAGATCGGATGGGAACACCATGAGAAGTATCAAGGCTGCCTCACCGGAGGACGCACCAGTGATAGTAGGAGCGATTTCAGAAGACGATGCTTCTACACGACGAGCATGGGGACTATGGGTTGGTCTAACCGAAATGTACAAAGTAAAGTACCCGTTTAAGTTCTTTCAGAATTCAGCGAATGGATCATTCCTAATGAATTCTATGACAGGAGATACTACAGGCTTTGCAGAAACTCTTTTCGAAACAAAGAGAAGAGTCCTCTCGGAAAATAAGATTCCGGTAAGCAAAGAGCCCACTGGGAATTTTGCAACATGGCGCATGTCCGATGGTGTATTGACTGGATCTGTCAGACATGCCCAGAACAGAAGGAACCCGAGTTTGGAAAAAGTTTTCAATCCAAACCGGACCGACAAGAGAATACAGTTGGAAAGGACAAAAGACCAACTGGTTTCAAAAAATTGTGAGGACCACGCCAAAATACCATGTGAAGAGATTCACGACAACACAAGATGGCTGAGTCATAAGGGACTAGCAACAAAATGAGTCGGTGGACACTAAATTAAAGAGGCCACTGACTCGCAATAATAGAGAGAAAGAGGATGCATCTTTTATCAACGAGTTTTGGAATCCGGATTTGAAATCAGAGTCAGGTCTATAACCCAGCGTTTGAGGAAGTAGAGGACATCAAGCATTCACTTATATTTTCTCATAATAATAGTATAATTTGAGAGAGAGAGAGAGAGAAATGAAGAGAGAGAGAGAGAGAATAAGTATTGTAATAATTATCTGTGTACTGAGTTTATATATTTTCGTGAAAAAGTCTTCTCTATGAGAGAATAAAAGATCTCATCCTAAGGCCTAGAATTAGACCAATGGAATTCTGTCTGCTAGATTTATAATAAAAATGTTTCTGAATTGATCTCATCTTTTAAGAATTTTTATTTTTCTTTCTTAATTATCTCTTCCCAAAAAGAGATTACTAATGTAATAAATTTGTTTTTAAGTTCTTAATAAAATAAAGACTTATATTTCAACATGTGTGATTAATATCATATTAATTTATCTCTACATATTAAAATATCTCGTACGCCTAGAGTAGGAAACGAACCAAGGCTGTGCTGAATAGTTGTTGATGAAGTCGGCTAACTTGTAGTTCAACTTCTGAGAATAGAAGTTAGACGGTGATACCGTTTGTAAAACGAAGTACGGGAGGTAATTTTTCGATTAGTGGCATCGCAACCTATCTCACCGATGCTATTTTGGTCAAAGTGAGGTACAAAATTATAGAGAATTTTAATTTTACGAAAGATTGTTGGGCCTAACTACTATCTAATAATTTTCTAAGTATTCTTTATTGTTTACCTAAATATTATGAATAATACAGCTAAGTACTCGATTTTTTTCATAAAAATTTAGGTGCATATATGTCACAAGAGAGTTTGATTTAATTTATATATTGATCTATAAAGTAGAAAAAAAAATTAAAATGAAAGTAAAACTCCAAAAAAAAAAAAAAAAAAGGTAATGGGAGTCGTCCAAAAAAACCCCATTAAGGGGATGCTTGGTGAATTTCATGAAATGGGAATGGGAATGAGTTTGATTGTGGAGGTTAATGGGTTTGATAACCCATGTTTGTGGGGGTATGGCTCAATACCAAAAATTGGGCAATCAAACCCATAGTGTGGTAGTTATCAAACACCACTTTAATAGTGTTTCCCATTCCCTGCTCTCTAAACCCTCCAACCAAGCATCCCCTAAATCAATTCTCGAAGAAGCACGTGTTTGCAAAACCTCTCTTATGTAAAATGGCCGACAGCAACGGTCGACTGACGTAATCAGTGATACAGTGGAGGAGCTCAATGGGAGTACCCAGCTCAGCCACCAGCTCGACCACCGGTGCAAGGCTGAGAAGAGAAGATTTCAGGCGCACTAAACATGACTCTGCTTTCTCACAATGGAAGGTCCGTCCTCCACACACACACACTGCTTTATGAGCTGTAATTTGCAATCTTTCAATTTTATATAGGTTCAAGTGCACAATAAATATGATTAATTCTCAATCATTTGTTTTTTTCCTAGACTTAAAAAATCGTCTTAGCTAGTTTCTGTTTCTGACGATTGTGCTGGTGATGAATCTAATTGATGAAGATGCTCTGGTACTAAAATCCTTTTCTTATTTACCTCAAAAAGAGGGGAAAAGAAAAGGGAACAAAAAAACCCCTTTTGGGGTTCTATCAAGTTAGGGACTTTACACTTTTTTCTCACGGATAGTAGTTGCTCATTGTATTTGGTGTAAATCCAGTTATATCTGAGGTTGCCCTTTAGGTGTCTTAGTTGATTTCTCAAATTAGCTTAGTTAAATAATATATTGTAGATTTAATAAGTTTTGTGCATTTTAATTGAGCCGATAATAAGTATTTGAAATATAATTATCTGAATTCAAATTGAAACAATTGCCAAGAGAAAATATTTGAAACCATTGAAATAGACTAAAACTAGTGGGTCTTTTTTGTTGTTGTTATTCTATGTCTCTTCAAGGGCTTTGCTTTTTGTGTGAAACAGACATATTAACATAAAACTTTGGGTGTTTTTTATGTGTTATTTTTTTTTGGTTGTGGCATTAGATACTGAACTGATGCATTGCGTTGTTCTTTGTGAATTGTTACCAGATTCTAATAGGACCATTCGATTGGGAAAATCATTCAATGGCAAAAGAAGGAGCAGAGAAGTACAGGACGCAAAACCTTCCGAATTGGATTTCTTGTCCAGGAATTTACGAGCTTGGCGTAGCCGCATCACATCTACATTCCGGGAGAGAAACCCGAAAATACGACTCGACCTCTGTAATTCCTGTTTACATTGGACAAGCTGACAATCTTAGGACTCGACTACAGCAGTATGGCCGTGATGGTAATCATTTGGAGAATGGATGTTCAAATAACAAGTTTACTGACTGCGAAAGTGTTTCGTCCCATAAGGGTCTTGGATTATTTACGGATATATTCTCAAGAGGATTACCAATTGTTTATAGGTGTTATCCTGTAAGTACTGTTTCTGCTTAAGACTATTTATTTATTGAATGCGCTTACTCAGTGTCATAATTTTATTGTATGTCATGCATCAGCAGTAATGTGAATGAACGAAAGAAAAGCTATTGAATGACATGCGAACAAAACAAACTTGTTGAATATCTCTCTGAAGTGGCACATTTTTTTCTCTGGCAGATAATAGATAAAACTCTTCTTTACTATGCTAATTATTATGCTCTTAGTTGGTGGTGTTTTCTAAGCTTTCTTACTTTGCACACTATTGAAGATAAGTTTTCAGGTACACTTTCTGGAATCAACGGGCAAAATTCTGGGCCATAGGCTTTTTAAGAAATAATAAGCGTCTTATAAGATATGACTAAAACTTGTGTCAAATCGCCTAACGGAGTACATTCCGTTAGGCAGGACCCAAATTTTAATTTTTCAGTTTTTCACATTAGTTATTTAGTTCATTTTAGTTAGTTTTTCCGAGTGTTTTCCAGTATTTTAGGGTTTATTATTATTATTATTATTATTATTATTATTATTATTATTATTAAGGGATTTTTGCGGGTTTTAATATTATTTTTTTTAAGTTTTCAGTTTTTTTTTCCTTTTTTTTTTTAGTTTTTTTTAATATTTTTTTCAGGGTTTTAGTGTGCCCTCATAAGATATAGTAAGTATCCCATCATGATGGAGTTAATTTTTCCACACGTTCGTCCTCATTTCCTTTGTGTAAAATTTCTCAACAGATGAAAAGCAAGAAGGACGCAGAGATAACCGAGAGACAGCTACTCAACAAATTTGATTACGCATGGAACAAGGGCAGCAATGGTGCACGCCGCCAAGATGACATTTACTCAAAACTCGATCACCTCACGAAACAATCTCGGTTTTCTCTTCTAGCAAAGAAGTTTCTTTTCGTCAACCGGAAGCAAGCGGGCGTTAAAATCAGAACTTGTGAGCCACGCTCACCGAAGAACGATGACGGGTCCAATTCGAGCAATATGGATAATAACATTACAATTTTCTCCAGAATATTTAGAATTAAGAGGTTTCAGCCTACACAGGTGCAATATGGTTCTGGAGATATTTGTGGAGTTGCGATTGGTCGTGGGTCCGTTTGTACTACACCACCCGTTGACGGTAGAAAGCGGTGTGCTGTGCATAAAGGAATGAGGGTCAACGGCTATGTTTCGAAGTTGAGTACAGAAAAACAAGTAGTACCTCCTGCTGTTGCAGTAGTACTTGAACAAAACATTGTAGACTTTCAAGATCATCATCTCTTTGCTCCGGCTTGTGGATTTATCATGGAAAATGGTTCTGCTTGTGAAAGGAAGCCTGTACCGAGAAATAAAAGGTGTTTGGAGCATAAAGGAAGAAGGATTGGTAAATCTCAAGCACTGTAATTTCAAGTTTTGATGATATTGATGAATTTACGAAGTTAAAAGATTCCAAATTTGAGGTCACCTGCAGAAGAATGGTATCAAATGTTTTTTTTTTTACAATGGCATCTTCGTGGAGCTGGGATGATGGGCTTGTATGTTAGCAAGTATGATTCAGTTTGAACATTTAACATCGAGGAGAGCTTATTTATTGAGTGTTATAATTGTCACTCTTCCATTGTGGTGAATATATATAGTTACGGAATAGTTTACATATATTGAATTCTTATTTATGAGTAGCATTTCAACAATGTATCAAATTATAAGTGAATTAATACTCATCGACTTATGCATCTGTTTTGCATTTTTGTGTTTTTTTTTTTAATGTGAGGTTGATCCACACATCAAATTTATTCATTAAACATAATTGTTTTTGCGTTTCCATTTCGCTCTTGTCTATCTTTCAAGCGATTGTTGTCAAGAAAAGTTGTTGAAGATAATATTGAGAGTTTGTGTTTGTGTTTCCATTCCGCTCCTATCTATTTTTCAAGAGAATGTTGTCAAGAAAAGTTGTAGAAGATAAGTTCAAAGTGCTTATTTTGCTTTAGGGGGTTGGTTTGCGGCACAATTTTTGTAACTTCATGCGATTGAATGTGAGATGAAAACATAAAATAGTGTTTGGTATTTCAAATTGGACAACATGTTGTTTAAAAGTAAAATAGTGCTTTGATGTTATTAATTGAAGAAGTAAGATGCGAAGACTATGTGAATAGATATTAACTGCAAATTTTTTGTCTTATATTGGCTGACGTTAGACATTTCATACTTTTAAACAAAAAGTTATACTTTCTAATAAAAAATTACGTAAGATACCTCTCGTAAAGGTCTGATCTCAGATATCATTAGATAAATGTCATGAGTTCAAAATTTTAAATTTTTTTTTTATTTTTAATTAATTATTGTATTATTTACAAGTGTAAGCCTCGACGTTGTCTCACCAATATAAGAATCAAGCCGAAGATGCACAAAACGATGCAGAGCATTGTCTCACCAATATAAGTGCATGTGGTCAAATTCTTGCATATGAACTGCAAACAACAAGCAATAATAACAGGAATGGAGCATAAAAAGTACTCCAACAAGCTTAGTTTATAGAGGTAAGAAACACGATTCTCGCCTCAACTTCTCGAGCCCCACCAAAGGCAATAAAGATATTCCCTTCGTACACATCAAGTATAGATGGTATCATGCATTGTTTATTAAGTACTCATTTCCTCTTGTGTAATGATCAATATATATATATATATTAGTTTAACACCCGTGTATTACACGGGATTTATAAAAAATTAAATATAAAAAATATTTATGAAAATTACAAAATTTAAAATTTAAAAAATAAAAATTGAAAGGACGTATTCTCGACCCATGCCCTATTCAATTTATTGATTATTATAATTATTAATTAATATTATATTTTAATATTTATACCAAATTCATTAATAATTATATTTACATACTTATAAAAATTCAAAAAATATCACGTTTTCAACCCGTCTCTAATCTATATTAATTAATTATTATTAACTCATTTTACTTTTATGCTTAGATTTTTTTTTTAATAATTATAATTACATACTTTGAAAAATTAAAAAGCTGTCATATTCTCAAACCTTCTCGTATTGTGCCATTGTCTAATAAATACTAATAATTATTATATAATTTTATTTTTTTTATGTTTAGGTTGAATTCATTACTAACACTACAAGAAATCTGCTGTTCGATGACGCTACATTTCGTCACTAAAAGTCTATTTTTTCGTCACTGAAGAGAAACGGTGACGAAAATTGAGCGTCAAAGAGGTTGTCATAGTATTGCTGTCACCATTGGTGAAAGTGACAATTTTTGCTAGCGCGTCACTAAATGTTCGATTTTTATGACGGTCATGTAAATTGTTATCATAGATGATACTATTTGGTGACGCTGAATTCGTCACGTAAGTGGTTAAAAAATCATCATCAGAAGATCGGTTTTGTCACCGTATGTTACCATTTTCAATGACGAACACTTAATTTGTCATCAAAATATTTGACTTTCCGTGACAAACATAACTACGATGACAATTGTTTTTTGGGTTATAATGACACTAATATTGTCATGATATATATTAAACATTTACCAAATATAATGTTATTCGTCACGATAGATTTGTTTTATAGTGACGCAATATTAACCGTCACTGAACATCTATATTTACAATGACAAACCAATGTGTCACCATTTACTATGAAAGGTGACGAAGTATTTTGTCACGAAAACACTAGAAATATATGACGAATATTATAATCATCACGAAAGGTATTTGTTCGATGATGATCTAATGGGTACATATGGTGACAAACCAATCATCATAAATGATTTAGTTTAAGTGACAAGTTCAAATTATTATGTGATAAAACAAGTTGTCATAATTTATTAAAGTGACAAATTTGAAATACTTATGTGACGCTAAAAAAGTTGTAATAAATGAGTGAACACGATTTGATTATTTATTTTCATGACGACATAAATTATCCTACATTAAATTGTCATTAGTCTTTTGTAAGGAATAAATATCGTAACGATTAAAATAAAAGTAAAAGAGAATTCATCAATACAATATAATGATAAGAATATTACAAAATATTTCTTAGACGATTTCAAACATACACCATAACACTTGCAACTAACCAAAATATTAACTTGAAATATCCACAGGACACACACCAAATTAGATAACCAATGTACTTGAATATTGAAAAGAAGGACCTCGAAGCATAAACTAAACCAAAATAGTTAGTTCATAAAGCAAGATTTGAGCATAACTTCTTCCACATGTCAACATTGCCAAACAAAAACAATTGTGGGATCAAACCGCCTGTATATTTGAAATTTATACTAAATTAGTTTATAATCAAACCATCAAAGAAACACTATACAAAGTTCACAAAATTAAAACTGGAAATTCCGACTTACGTGGAATATAATGGATCAGTCCCCACCCGAAGCATCCCCACCCGAAGCAAACTCATTTGATCTCATGAAGGCCATAAGCTTGTTGATGCACTCGCCTTGCTGAGTCAATTGATTTTTCAAATCACCGACCTCATTCTTGAGCTCCGTCACTTGACCTTCCGACTCCTGTAGCTTTCCTCGAGCGTCTGCCAGTTCCTTTTGCAGTAGTTGGGTGTTCGAATTAGGGCGTTTTCCTGGAGGTTTCGGTCCATAACCAATGCCTTTGATATAACTAGAGGCTTGGCCAAGAACTTCAATTGCTATCTCCTGTTCTGTGATCTCAATCCCTTCTTCGGCGTACTTTTCTTTCATTGCTATCATCTCGTCCTAAAAACACATCGACGTAAGTAAAATCAATATAACATGATCATTAACGAAGTTGGATTATAAAAAGCATGTGTTAGTTAGTTAGTTACCCAATTTTTTCCCGCCTCAGCACTTGACCAACCACCTTTCACCGTATAATGCGTGCGCTTGTAAAGTTCGATAATGTCGCATTCATCGACCTCCTTCTCTGACTAATCAGCATTCAAAAAAGAAAATAAAATAAAATCAGAACAGAAATATAAAAATTGCACCAAGAAGGAATAAACTTAATACTGAAATCTACATTTCTTCGCACTTAAGTGGATTTAATTTATATATCATTGTCAAAGATTTTTCCTTTATATTGCAATAAATTTCACAACATTGATTTTACTAACGGGCAACGGATATATCTAAAAGTTTTGTTGTAAAAATCTTGGTAACACTTACAAATTCATTTTGAAGTACAGTGAAAGGAGTTCGGCCTGTAATATGTGGAGCTTGCAGTTTTTTCCAATTTTTGGTATTAGCGTCGCTTCGATTCTGCAAAAACACAAATATTAATATTCTCATGGCAGAAACATACATATGATATATATCATACTATATAAACAAAAGTARTTGTTTTGATTTATATWACCTTGAAATCGGCTGAATTGAAATGGTCMCACAARGATTCCCAGTTKTGTTGCTCATGACAAGAACGTGGCCTATTTTTCTTAGCCTCCTCAATGTTAGGGTACTTCAAGTAATGCTTGTGGAGCCTGTAGCGCAGTTGTCGGGAACTTGATTGAATTCTGCCAATCACGCATTGTTTGACACCCGGTTTTTCCAAATTGACATCCATATGCATCTGCATATAACACAGCGATGTATCATTAAGCTGATACAAGATTAAAATTCATCAAAATAAAAAAGTGTAAAAACCCTACCTGCATATGGTCAATTCTTAGCCCCAGACTCTTCTCTACATCCACCTCCTTCCACTTCCTCGGCACCGGAAGGACATCCCGAGTCACTACCCCAATCTGACTTGAGAACTTAGCATATTGCACTCGACTTTTAGGTCTTCCAATCAATGGATCAACCTCTATCTTCATTTTTTTCCTCGTAAACTTGTCGAATGACTTCATGATGCCTTTACCCATTGTTGGGACACGTTTCCTTTTAGCAACTTTGGAAACAGCATCTGCACATCCATTAATTAGTATATGTTAAAGACTGAATTTGAAATTTAAATTACTGAACCTTATTGAATGTATTCGACCAATGTTTAAATAATCAGAATTTTTATTAGTAAGATGTTTTTATACGAGGACAAAGAAGTATATTGCTCCAACTCAACCACCAAACAACTTTTAACAAAATTCATTTTCATAATTATTCATATCAACAATACTATGCATACATTAAACAAACGCCAAACTTAAAACTAATTTACACAAAAACAGTTCTACCCCCCCTAATACATTGCCCAACTAAACCAGTCACATTTGACATATATATCCAACTATGTAATCCCAACTTTTAGGTACCATATAAATATGTAATCTAATACATATGAATCTCAATAAAAAAGAGAAGTTGCACATTATGAAATATTTGCCAATTTTGAAACTTGACAGTGTCATGTACTATATATGTACAATTCTTATCACATAATAACTTACAACTGAGAAAGCACTAACACAAATCACTATAGGTATCAAATTAGAATACATCAAATCACAGAAAACATATGAAGCAGATTAAAGACTATTACCAAACTGGAAAAAAATTGAAGTGTAAGAATCATAAACCTGTCTCTTCATCATCTTCATGTGATGAGTKRWCYGTGTTGTTTGTTGATTGAAGTCCAGTGCCTGCTGAATCAGTCTGAAGCCCAGTTGAACCAGTGTGGGTGTTAGTTGATTCAGACCGGGGGATAGGAGATTGACTCCGAGGGTCCTCAGGTTGGGTTTGACTGATGGGTGACTGAGTTTGAGTGGCAGGATGGGTTTGAGAGAGAGGTGAATGAGTTTGGGGGATAGGTGATTGATTTTGGGGTGCAGGTGGCTATTTTTTAGTGGCAGGTGGTTGGGGTTGAGTGGCAGGTGGTTGGTTTTTTAGTGGAAGGTGGTTGGGATTGAGTGGAAGGTGTTGGATTGAGTGGAAGGGGTTGGGATTGAGTGGAAGGGGTTGGTTTTGAGTGGCAGGCGGTTCGTTCGGACCGTCAGATTTCCTTGTCAGCCTACGGGGTGTGGAGGGATTAAGTGAAGTATGGTTCGCGACATACTGTCGAGGCTTGTTTGCGGCCACTTTCTGTTTCTTCAGTATACCTCCCGGCGCCATTTCTCCTGCTAAACAGAACACAACAAAAAAACATCACAAATGTCATACAAAAATAATATAAGGCTACCACACTAGTTAATGTATTCAAGATAAACATCATGAAAACATATTAATCTACCATAATTTAGATATACAGTAAGCATGTATATCTAAGATCAGCATAAATGTGATAGAAAACTAGAAAATGTTATTACACAATCATTTGTATTGCAGTTCATCATCATAAAAACACATTATGTAGTCAGAAATTCTATTTAAAACAAGTATTTATATACTCAAAAGAAAGCAACTGCGAATATATTATGGCATCGCGATTACAATATACACTAAGCATATATGTCACTGAGCATACATAATTTTTAAGTCAGAATAATCTAAGATGTACATAAATGTAATTCAGAACTAGCACAAATGTAACACATAAGTATTCCATTAATTTACATAACAATCAAGACTATGCATATATAATTACATAAGTATATATATACATAACAATCCACACTCTGCATAATTTTCCAGTAATTTACATAAAAATCCACACTATGCATATATATAATTACATAAGTGTATATATATATATATATAATTACATAAGTATATATATACATAATAGTCCACACTATGCATACATGTACCATATAAGTATTCGAGTAATTTACAGAACAATCCACACTATGCATATATACAATTACAATCCACATAAATGTACCACATAAGTATTTCAATCCACACTATGCATATACATACTCATCACAAACCAACTGCAAACATATTTGTACATATGATGAACAAATGAATAAGCTGAGAAGTTGGAATAACATATGATTACATTTGCAGTAATTGTAAACATAATTACATATGGATTAACAATAATCACTCAATTATTATTGTCATTTTCAACAAAAAAAATGACATATTAAAACCAACTAACCCAAATCTCACACAGTTACAGACACATGAACAAACCTTGGCTTGACTGGTTATGCACCTTCAGTTGGTTTTTTTTTTTAGCAATTCAGAATAGTTATTCGTGTGACCGATTATCTATACTTATACTATCAAAACCCTAATTAGATTATAAGTTACTAAAAATAACTGTTATTTAGGCGCGAAGATAAAAAAAAGACCCGCCCTTTTTTTTTAGACACGACTGAGTTTTTGTTATTTTAGGGATATTTATATTTATTTATCAACATATATATCCACAACTAATTTTAGAAAAAAAATAGGAGATAGGGTTTCATTAACATGCAAAACACCATCAAATTCGATTAGCTTTAAAATTTGTAAAATAATCGAAGAAATTTTTAAAATTAGGTCAAGAACATCAAAACCCAAGTAATTCAGGCATTACCAAGCAATTAGATTTGAAAAGTTTAAACTTTTAAACAAAAAATTGTACGGAATTAGGTTAATTAACCTGGACGATCTTCGAGACTCTCAACCCTGACGCGTTTGGAGATATCCATATCGAGCGCAGGGAAACCCCAATCGAACCCTATTTTTCCATGTCGGAGCTGTCGCCGAGCCGTTGGGTCGCGGGATTCTTGTGCTTGGTCCTCATCTCGAATGGCAGAGCGGGTGCAGGCGAGCAATTTCAGGCGCGCGGAGGATCTGGTAGAATTCATGGTGGATTCGAAGTGGAAGGTTTTTGTGCGCGGTGAATTTGGGGATATGGCTGAATGAGGTCGGGGAGTGAGAGAGGTCTGGTGGGAGTACAGACCCTGGTTTAAGTGGAGG
>BMAC01001079.1:136712-155869 GCA_014905375.1 Phtheirospermum japonicum
AATCGGCCGCTCATCCCTCTCTACTGACTTGTCGACGGCAGCGGCCCAATGAACTTGCGAGGCGGAGGCGGCGTTTGGCAGCGGCGGAGGCGAGGAAACGGCCGCGATGAAGCACACCCGCGACGTTTTGGCAGCGGCGTGGGCGGTGGTCTCGATATCGACTGGAGCCGGACGCCATCGCCGATTGAAGCCGTCGCCATCGCCGATTGAAGCCCGGCGGGAAACGTCAGCAATTCGGCGGCGGCGCTCAGGCGTCTCTCTATCTCTCCGGGCTCGGGCGATTTTTTCTTCCCTATTTTTCTGATCTCCAGAAATCGGCCGGTGCAAGTGGACTCCTCTTCGGTCGCCGGCGAAAAGCGCTCGGCGATGGCAATTGGGCGGCGTAGGCGACAGCGTGGAAGCGGAGGCTGGTTCACCGTGCGCCGTTGGTTGACGCGCCCCTTATGAATCGGCGACGGCGGATGTGACTTCGGGCTTATGGCAGCGACGTTTCAACATGTGGGGCCGCTGGTTTCGGGTCGTGGCGGTTTGGGGGTTTGGATTTTTGGGTTTGCCGGATTGTGTACGGCGGATGGTGATTGGGGTGGCGATGGTTCAGTCAGGCGTGAAGTGGTTGGTGGTCTGTGGTGGCGGATTGAATGGGTGGCGCGGCCATGGTTGGAGGTTGTCGTGGCTGGGCTTTACCAATTGAGGCCGGGCCGATTGACCGTGGCTGGATCGGACGGCGGCGGTGTTAAAATCGTCGGGCCGCTGGGGGTGGCGATCAGCTGTGATGGTGGTTCGGCGTTGGGTTTATGATGGTGCTTCCGTTGTTCGCCTGGTGGTAGGTAGGCTGTCGCCGTTGGGTTTTTGAAGGTTGTTGATGGGTGATGGCGATGGTGTTGGACGGTGGTGGCTTTGCGCAGGCGCCGGCTGACCCTCCGCGGATGGCTGGACTGGTCCTCGCCAATCGAAAAAAGCACTGATAATGTAGTAAAAAAGCGATGTAATAATATTAAGAAAAGCATTGCTACGTAATTATAAAAGAACTAAAATATAGTAAAAATCCAAAATTCTTACTCGTAATTTAACAGTGTTTTTTTATACAGTAATGTAGTGCTAAAATTAATCACATGCGATACTTTTTAATATTCAAGTTTTTTAATTTAATTACATTTATTTATAAAATGAAATTTGTGATGCTTTTTGTATACAGCCGTAGTGCTTTTTCTTTACCCATGTGCTTTCTAAAGAGCAATGCAGTGCTCTTTCGAATTGCTGATATATGTCCAAAATACCCTTTTAATTAAATTAATTCAATATTTTACATAATTACCTTGCTGACGTATCATGTTCTCAACCATTAAGATTATCCAATCTAATGGTCAGGATTGGTTCCTAGGTTCACATATATTGACAGGGTTTCATTTGAACCCAACCATATATATATATATATATATATATATATATATATATATATATATATATATATATATATATATATATACATATATATATTACGATAAATATGCATGCTATGTATAGTAAATATGAATGTTAGTAAAATGAGTTTTTTATCGAAGTACGTGCCAATTGAAATCCGCTCTAGGAGAAAGTGTAAAAGGATGTCATCGAAGTGGCTGTCGAAGTTTGGTCGACGAAATTCTTAGTGTGCACCTTATCGAAGATGAATATGTATGTTATGTGCGATAAATATTCAAAATACATACATATTCAATACAAAACATACATATTTATCACATATAAAAATCATATTCATCACACAATACACATATATTCATCACACAGATCATCCAAATTCATCATACATAGAAAACAATTTTCAAATTTCAAAATATAAGATCAATATAATACAATCATATTCATCACACATACTGCTGTTAACGAACCGAATGTTCGCGAACAAAAAATCATTTTAACCCGTTTAAATCTCTTTTGTTTAATAATCGAGTTGAGTTTGAAAATAAAATTAGGCTCATTTAATAATCGAACGAACATGAGCATGTTCGTGAACATTATCGAGCATTTGTGAATGTGTGTGTGTGTCACTACAAAAAAATCGGTGTATACTGACAGTCTATGAGGCGTAAACATATGCCAATAGCTTGCTCAGGCTAACTATGTTGACGGGCCACCGACAGGTGGAGGCCCTTAACAAAACACCGTTCAGTGACCCATCGACAAACTGTCAGCATTGTCTAATGGCCATTATTTGGCGATGGGCTTATTGATGGGTAGCTGACGGCCACTACCCATCAGCAAATATTAAAAATAAAAATATATGCGAATAGCCCTCTCGTGGTCATCAGAAAAAAACCCTATTCTTATACCCCCACCCGAACTCTCTATCGCTCCAAGCGACCAAAAATAAAAGCCTCGCCACCACCACCGCCGCCGAAGGGAGAGAGAAGGCCCGCCACCACCACTGCAGCGCCCGCCAGACCACCTGCATGCTCCACCACCTGCCACTGCCAAGCTCCATCACAGCTCCACCACCAGCTGCAACTAGCTGCCACCAGAACCACCGCCAGGTTCTTTTTTTTTTTGGGGTGGGGGGGTTAAATATTTAATTAATTATTTTGATATATAATTGTGAGTTTTTATTCAAAATATTGATTATTGTTGGGCTTAATTAACAATTAATTCGAAAAATTAGGGTTGAACTAAAAATATTAAGATATTCGAGGTTGATTTTGAAGACTAGACTTAGTTTTAGATTTATTTAGCAATTACTTAAAATTTACTATTGAATTGTAAATATTTAGATATTTGAGTTTGATTTTAAAAATTAGGGTTAGTTTGTGTTTAACTGGGGAATATTTCAAAATATTATGGTTAAATTGTAATGATTTAGATATTTGAGTTTGATTTTGAAAATCAGGGTTAGTTTTGGTTTAATTAGCAATTAGTTTAAAATTTAGGATTGAATTGTACATATTTATATATTTGGTGTTGCTTTCATAAATTAAGGTTATTTTGGGTTTATTTAGCAATTACTTAAAATCCTGGAATTGAATTATAATTATTTCATATCTGAAAAGTTTTACAATGTGCGTGGTGGAGATTTTCAAATGTCGTGGTGATTAGCAAGTGAATGTTGTGTTTAATTAATATATATGTTTTTAATTTGCGAATAATATACGTTTTGTGACTGGTTGGTGCAGACGTCGGTGATGACGTGGTGTACGACGCCGCCCGGGATACTTTGTCCCTCCAATAATGAATTTTAATTTTTTTTTTAAATGTGATGGTGGTTTTGATAAGTTTTAAAGTGTGCGTGGTGAGAGTTTTGAAATATCGTGGTGATCGAAAAATGAATGTTGTATTTAATTAATATTTTTTTTATGATCTATGAATAATATATATACATATTGTGATTAGTTGGTGTATAAGTTGGTGATGACGTGGTATACGAACGTGATGGTAGTTTTAAAAAGTTAAAAAATATTCGTGGTGGGGTTTCCAAATGCTGTGGTGATCGGCAAGTGAATATTGTATTTAATTAATATATATGTTATGATCTGTGAATAATATATACATGTTGTATACTTCTGTCTATACGGCGCCGGTCGGGAGGTTTTGTCCTTCCAATAATGGATTTTTAAATTATACCAATGTATCAATTATATTCTTTCTTTCTACAATCAAACATTTTACCTCACACCCGTTTGAGATTTAGTATCAAATAGAGAGTTTGATACTAAATTCTGAATTGACCACTTTTAGGACATATTGAGAATGTGATTGTAATGTGATTATCTTAGTACGTATGTATTTTTTTGGACTTTAAAATTTCGGTTTCTATCTCTTATTTGTTCTCGCGTGCACTGCAATATATGTGTACTAATAGAACTAAGGGGGATGCTGTTAAAATTCTCAGGTTCTCAATATACATAATAAGATAATTTTATTACTGAACATCATATTCTTGAATGGGATAGAGTCCTTACAGAAAATCAATCTTTTTTCTATAGGCACCCTCATACCGCTCACTTATATATAATTCAATCATCTATATTATTAATCATAATTAGGATATCATAGGATGAGTTCTAAACATATTTAGATATACACATAGAGGGTGGACGGTCCAATGCATTCCTGGAAGGGGTGTAAAGTTTCATACAATTTGCTCTCACTAATCATGCAATGAAGGGCAGGAAAAAATTAAAGTGTCATTATAGTCAAACTAAATGTAGGAGTTGTAGTTACCATGATGTAAATATGATTAAATTTCACCTCGTTAAAAATAGATTCATACCAGATTATTACATCTGGACATTACATGGTGAAATAAATCTTGATTCCACGCATCGTGTCAACACTCATGTTCACATTGGAAGATCAACTTACGCCGCCTCTGAAGAACTTTCAAATGCCTACATTAATATGGTTCACGACACATTCGGTCTAAATTTTGTATTGAGTCTTAATGTAGAAGAAACACCAAATCCTAAGGTTCAGAAGTTACACGATATGTTGAGTGCTAGAAACCAAAATGATTGGCTCAGAAAGAATGAGGTCGATGACCTTCGAACTGCTTCTGCCGACCTAATTAATCTACGAAACAAAACCCAAGCCGAACAGCCCCAGTGTAGGCCATTTGATGCTTAAGTCAGACCCTTTTTGTGATAATAAAACGAGAGCTCGAAAGTAGGATAAAATCAACTTAGAATATAGACAAAACACGTGTTCCCAATCTAAGGTTCCCATCTCCTATTCATACCATAATAACATAATTAACCACTGACTTAGAATTATAATTTATCATATATGCTAAGTGAACATAAATATTGGAACTCTCGTATTTTGTTATCATGATAACCATGGGCAAATAACATACCATATCCTTAGTTCATCGGGCGGCCCCATACCATACCATCCATATCAACCCGCCAGGGCCATATCATATCAACCAAAAGCCCAGCTCTCCATGCCAAGATGATATAAATATAAATACCATTGTAAACAATAAAAGCTCGCAAATACTCTCCAGAATGTGTGGGGATTTAGGAGCTTGCTCTTGACACCGATTTTGGCATGGCTTGGCACAGCTTGGCTTGAATCTTGATCATCAATGCCTTAGCTTGAATTCAAATCATTGAGCCACCTATGAAATGTGAATTTTGAACATAAAAACCCAAGAATTACACCAAACCTCAAATTAATTGAACCCATTTAACTAAATTAAGTATAAAATAAAAAAAAAACACGAAGAATGACAAAATGAGAAAACAAACGAATAACCTAACAAAACTTGACTCAAAATTACTAAAAACAACATAAAATCCTAATTAAAAACACGAGAAAAAACACCATAATTACATGTAAAACAACTACCCCACACTTATCAGTTTGTTCATCCTCGAACAACGAAAAGAATCGAGAATGTATATGCAATGACATTATGAAAAAAGACAAATTCTTGTGCTTACACTACTGAAGAATACGAGTTTAATGGCGGTTATTTTAGCAATTTCACGGCGGTTTTTGAACCGCTGTTGAAGCCAACGTCGTAGAAAGTAGGCACCTTTTACGGCGATTCTACAACAGCCGTTAAATCCTTCTAATTAATGGTGGTTTCCAGAACCGCCGTTGTTTAATATAAGTTTTAAAAAAAATTACTGGTGAGCTCAACGAGTCTAGCTCGTTTGGCTCACCAAGTCCATGCGAGTTCTGGCAAGCTCCAACATCCAAGGGCAGCCTTGAGAACTCTGGGGGCAGTTGGCGATCTCTGGCGAGCTTCGACGTCCAGCTGACTGAGTCCAGGTGAACCTTGACGTCCATCTAGTCGTCTCTCCACCGTTGATCCTAGTCTTGCCCGATTTGAGAAGGTCCAGGCGAACTCCGATGATCCGACATCCAGGCGAACTCTGATGAACTTCGACGTCTAGGAGAATGCAGCAGGTGATCCGGCGATCCAGGCGTACAGGCGAACTCCGACGTGGTGGCCCTTAGTCCAATGACAGCAGGCGATCTCCGACGACGTCGACAGCGGCGAATGCAAATGAAGATCTCCGGTGACATCGACAACCCTTGGTCCAAGATGAAGATGAAGTGATGAAGATGCATGAAGAAGATGATGATGAAGGCATGCAGGTGTGTACATGGATCGATGACGTGGCGAATGCAGATCGTCGGATGAGACACGGATCAACGGACTAAAATTTTTGCTTGATAACGACGAGGATCGGCGACATGGCAGCTTACTATTCTACGGCGATTCTAATGAAATCGCCGTAAAATGTCATTTTATTCACGGCGGTTCTGATAGAACCGACGTTAAATCTACCGAKCTAATTAYCGTATGAACTAATTAACGGCGGTTTTTAAGCAACCGCCATGAATACTTGTTAATTCATGGTGATTCCTTAAAAACCGCCGTTAATTAGTTCAGTTTTAACGGCAGTCTTCATAAAACCGCCGTAAAAAATAGGATTCTACGACGGTTTTGTGGAAACCGCCGTTAAATGCCGGATTTAACGGCGATTTTCTGGAAAAATGCTGTAAAAAAGTATTTAACGGTGGTTTTTCCAAAAATGTCGTGCATGAACCGCCTTTGTATCTACTTTCTGCAGCAGTGTTATCCTTATTAATATGATGAAAGTATCAACATAAACTCGTTATCGACAAGCATTGCTCGTATTACTCTTTCTCAAGTGGAAATCAAATCGATGACTTCCTCTCAAATGGAATTTTGAGGGTGTTCGCTTAATTCGCTCAAGTGTTTATTTATATGAGACGTGTATACACTCAAGTCGGACAATGCATGCACCTTGTCAAGACTTCACAAATCAAAAACTCAATATTACCCATTATACATGACCAAACAAGAATCGAAAGAGGTCTTTATTTCGGGTTGCAATGTTGTCTCTTTGGTAAGGTGTGAAATATTTGGATATAGTGGTTAACACACGATCAAACGTGATCGATAACAACGAAACCCTAATTTCTAGAACCTGAAGCTTATGATCGCTTCACCCTTCCCAAATCACCAAACTTTCATTCGAGACCCTTTCGTTCGTACACACACTTTCCCGACTTTTATTTCACAACACTTAGAAGCTTTTTGCATTCGCTTCTTTTTACTAAAATTAGCCCTTTTTGAATTAGGCTTTTCGCTTGAACGCACGCTTTATCACTTTTCGTGATTTGTGTTGGAATTTATTTGTTGTTCTCCTTTTTTATTATATTTTTTTGTATATATAAGTAACTCAAAACCCAAACCCACAATTGATTTCTCACACATTTCTCATCAACTAATCATACACTCTCACCTCACAATTTATGAAGAAAAAAGAGCTAAAATCGAGCTCGACTAACAAGAAACGGGGCTCATTTGGGATTTTTATGTAACTTGTATATTTGGATATGGCTGAAATAAGGGTGATATATGTGCCTCGAGGTCATTTCCAAACTCAATCATGTACGAGCAAAATCAAGCCTCCTCAATGCAATTTCCATAAAAATGCAAGCAAAGCCGATAATTCACACAAGGCTACTCACTAGTTTGCACCGGGGTTTGGAGACAAAATCAAAAGAGCTTTTAGAGTATTGCAATCTTTTCACGAGTAAATATTGATTATATATATATATGCGGGTTTTGGATGAAGCACAAAAATTAAACTCCTTACACAAGAGGGCATATACATGCAAAAACTCGACAAGTAAACTATTCAAACTTCGCAGCATATGGTGATTGCTTAACAATGTAATAAAGACACAAAAGACACAAAAAATGACTTAACCATATAAATGCGCAATTAGTAAGTGTCACTTCGCTAAGGCTCTAGTTAAGAAAGTCGAATCATGCTTTGTAAAACCCGGACCTTAACCACCTACCCACCCCACACTTAAACCATGCAACACCCTTATTGCATTTTAATTAAAATCAAGTAAAATGAGGGTGATATAGAAGCTTCCTTAACCGAGCGAGTTTAGGTCGAGCTCAGTAGGGTCCACTTATGCATCTAAGCAATCCAAGTAAAAATTGAGCATGGTTGTATCTCCCGTCTCCATGACCGCTATCAATCTTATCAATTCGGCCAAAGTTGAAGTCGATAAACAAAACACTATAAAAGAAAATCACACAAAATCAAAAACACAATAAAATATGCACATGACTCAAAACAAGACAAAATCAAGAGCTAAAGAAAACCAAAAGACAACATAGTTTTTTTTAATTTCTCGATTTTTGAATATTTTTGGATTTTTATAATAAGAAAGCTAGGAAATAAAGGAATGTAAAAATGAAAGAAATAAACTAAAAGAATATGGGTTGCCTCCTAAGAAGCGCTTGTTTTACGTCATTAGCTTGACGAACTCCCTTCTTGGCCATGGAGAAGTTGAGACGGGAGGATCCATCAAAGCAAAAAACCTCCTTGTTGGGAGGGTCCATGTTGGGTTCGCTATAATCGTACGGGGCCTACGCGGCGGATTTTAAATTTTTTTAATTAAATAAAATAATATATATATCAAATATATATATATATATATATATATATATATATATATATATATATATATATATATATATATATATATACTAAACCCCGTAAATTTCGTTAGCTATTCTAACGATCGTCATTTTCATTATTATGTATCGAATACAAATTATGATTCATATAAAATTAAATAAATTAATACCTCGCTTTCGATGTCTTCAAGCAACGATGGAGAGGGAATCAATTCCCGGCTATGTGGCTAACACCAAAACTCCTCGCTGTAGAGAACCAAGTGTATCCCCTCTAATCGAGTCAACCTTTTGATTGCGACACCGGAAAAATTCTTCGCTAGTAGAATCGTTCCGTTTTCAAATTGATTAAATGAATAAACTATTAATCCAACAATCAACAATTGATTGAAGATTAATTATTGTAGATAAAAAATTATTAATTAATCATCATCTACAATTGAAGACACAAATAAAATATATATAAAGAAAAGATGAATTTTTCTTTTTGTGTTTTTCACACGAAAAAGGACGCTGCTTTTTACTTTTTCTTTTAAAAGGTATCAAACCTTTTGTTTGTTTTGTTTTGTTGGAATGGATGCAGACGGCTCCTTCTTTTCTATCTTATATATATATTTATATTAGATTAGTTAGGTTAAGATTAGGTCTAACCTTAATTAACTAATTAATATATATATATATATATATATATATATATATATATATATATATATATATATATATATATATATATATTAAAATCTTCAATCATTCTAGTGGGCTTCTACAATTAGGGCCTACTAGAAAATTACGTGGACTTGGATTTAGAATCCAACTAATTAATTAATTCAATTAATTATTTAATCCCATGAATTTAAATTAATCAATCCAATTGACTAATTTAATGTATTCCTTTAATTGAGATTTCTAATCAAATTAGATTTAATTACATAATCAAATATATATAATTAAATATTTAATCCAACAATTGAATTAAAGTAAAATCTCATTTAATTAATCTAAATTAATTAATTATTCCAAACATTGGAGTTATCAATCTTGTAATGTCAACAACCAAAATTATGTGTCACCCTTTTAGGTTCACGACTAACACTAGCAGTAGGCTTATAACTTTTATAAGTTTATAAATAACAATTTATTATATTAATAATCTAATTAATTAATTCTCTTGAGATTAACTCTTTAATTTCAAGAACCTACAAATCATGACAACATCTAGCAAGTAGCATAACTACCCAGTGTTAGGTGAAATAGCGAGCAAACCTATTTCAATTGCAAGTCCATACATGTACGATCCTTTCGACAACTAGTTTCCCGATTAAATCTTGGGCATGGATTTATAAGTCGAAACCCAATTGATTTAATAACTGTGATTTCATTTCAAGTTTAAGTAATTCATTTGTGAATCAATATTCATCGTGCCCGGGCCAAGGTCTTTGAATCACAAACTATGAAAATCCACAGGATACTCTCTTGTCCATAGACAAGTGTCAAATTCTATGTTGGCTACAGACAAACCTCCATGCACATCGATACAATACCCAAAATACCCCTTTTACGACTGTCAGGCAATCAAAAGATAAATCTAAGTATTGCATGATGTGCACAAAGCTACCATCGTAACTCAAGTCAAGGACTAATCATGTACTATTGCAATATGGGAATTCTTATTCAACAGATAAATCTTCCAGTTAAGAATTTCCACCGGGTCATGTTCAATGAACTTGTTCTCCAACAAGCACCCACATATATGCACTCGCGTCACAATGCTGATGTTAATGGAATGCAAAATCCTTGCCTTACAAGCATGCATCATATGCGCAAGTCTTACTGGTCTATTCAATGTCCTATCTCGAAAAGCCCATTGACTTGGAACAAGTTTAAGACCGAAACCTTAGAGACATGTTCCATGATTGCCATCGTATGCGCAACCATATCCCATAGTTTAAATTGGTCTAAGGACTTTATCATAAGCACAATTATAATAAAAGCGATAATATAAGATAAAGAAAGTTGCCTTTATTAATATAATTCCAATAAAATCATTATACAAGTAGAATAAAATCCAATTTAATTGGAACGTCGGGCACTCTACTCTAACAGTACAATCTTTCAAACGTTCCCGAGGCCTTGCCTAGCTCAAATGGCTCTCGACGAGAAGTAACCATTCCAAAGGTCATCTTGGCTCGATCTTCGGGTGGAATTGGGATTTGATAGTAAACCGACAAGTATATTAAGCAACAATTGGAAAGATGGTCGTCCAACTTATCCAACATTTTCAATCTCTCAGACTTCACTATCAACTCAAGATTTTGACTCGAACGCCTTTGGAGAACTCGAGAGGTCTCGACATCATTCTTCAAAATGATTTCCTGCTTGCAAGTTGAAGAGCTAATTCCCAAAGTATCCTCAAGACTCAAACCAATGTCACCCTCACGAGCTTTAAGCACCTCAATCAACCCTTCCTCTTCGTCATGGGTTTGCTGCGTCTTTTCCTTGTGGATACGAGCATTTTCATATTGACCGTTCTGAAACTCGTCTAACTCATACACTCGCAACATTCTCTCTAGCCCGACCTCTTTTAAATCAGTATTCGCGACTTCTATCGCCCAGGAGGCTTCATGCTCAAACTCAACCTATTTGCTCTTCTCTTCTTCCAAATAGTCATTCTTGAGGTAAGATGGGAGAGGCTTGAGCTCGGGTTTGTGCTTCCTCTCGACCTCTTTGGGAATTAATTCGAGAAATTCTATGATCTCCTTAAGATAAACGTCAAGTTTTTAAACGGGTTTTAATTCTAACCCTTCATCCACAATCTCCACCTCCCCCTCTAAAATGTCGTCGTTGCCCTCAACGACACACTCCTTCATACACAATCTTTTGCCACATTGAAGCACAATTGAATCATTACTATGAACAAGGGTCTCATTTCCTGCACAACGACCTTCAACACAAATTCTCGGCCCAAACTCCTCCTCATTCCTCCCTTTCTCCATATAAACTTGGTCATCCAATTCTTGAATCACATCAATATGCAAACAATCCGCATAGAAGGTGCATGATGGAATCGCTGACAAGTTAGCCATAGAAAATATTACCGTTTGACCCGCTATGGACAAAGTAAGATCTTTCTTCCAAACGTTTAACAAACATTGATTTGTAGCCATGAATGGGCGGCCTAGCAAGATAATGTGTTCGGCACCATCATACTTCATCATGCCAACATCCAATACCACGAAGTCGACCAGAACCACGATCCCTCCAACTTGTACATGAACATCCTTGATCATCCCTTTTGGGTGTCTAATTTGACCGATCTTGCAAGCAAATATGTGTTTCTTGTAAAGGAGGAAGATCCAATTATTCGTATATTGAAAACGACATCAAATTAATACCCGCCCCGAAATCAAGCATACCCGTAGTGACTTTACCATTCCCAAGTGTGATATTAATGCAAAACGAGCCGGGATCCACCTTCTTAAGATCCAAGAGCGAAGGGTCACAAACCACACTTACTTCTTAGATAGAATAACTTTCTCATTCGTAGCGCTCACCAGAGGCTTGGAGGAGATCACCTTAAAGAATTTGGAATAAGCGGGCATATCCCGGATGGCGTCTAATAAGGGAAGCGTGATGTTTACATTGGACAATATATCATAGAGCCTTTGGAATTGTCCAACTTTCTTAGCACTTTGTAGCCAGTACGGATAGGGCATAGGAGCCTTGGAAGTCAGTGGCTTGTAGGCGTTTGAAAGAAAATCTTGAAATTAAATCAAAGAACTAGAGAGAGAAAATTAATTCCAAACTCATGGAAGAGTTAGGAGAATGTGTCTTTCCTACAAAATGAGGGTAGGGTTCTATTTATACTAGGTTTAATTGGGGTTAAATGGGTCAAATTGGGCTTTAAGGCTTGATTTTCCTAGGTTTGACCCAGATTTTGCACCCTGGCGTGAGGCTTGGGGCGCAGTTTGGCGTGCGCACGTGCTGCTGGCGCGCAGTTTAGCATGCACCGGGCATTGCTGCTTGGCATGGCGTTAGTTTTGGCGTGCGCTAAGGGGCCTGGCACGAGTTTTGGCTTGCCTTGGCGAGGCTTAGCTAATATTCCAGAATGTTTGGCCATTTAGGAGCTTGCTCTTGACACCGAACTTTGGCACGTCTTGGCACAGCTTGGCTTGAATCTTGATCCTCAATGCCTTAACTTGAATTTAAATCATTGAGCCACCTATGAAATGAGAATTTTGAACATAAAAACCCAAGAATTACACAAAACTACAAGTTAATTGAACTCATTTAACTAAATTAAGTATAAAATCAAAAAGAAACACGAAGAACGACAAATGAGAAAACAAACGAGTAACCTAAAAAAACTTGACTCAAAATTACTAAAAACAACATAAAATCCTAATTAAAAACACGAGAAAAACACCACAATTACATGCGAACCCTTACAAACCAAATTCAATGTGCATGCTGACCTGAATATATGATATTGTATCAGCTAGTCCCCCTGCATTCTACTTGATTGAGGTAGGAAATCAAGTTGAATATAAAATAAGCTCCTCAAAGGTCAATCCACGTGCCCCTTGGTAAAAGCGTAAGCCATCAAAAACACATCATGCGTCAGAATATTAATTCATACTACCACTGTGTCAGACACGTGCTGTATGCCCGTCTTCTCGTAGTAAAAGTATTCTCGTGGGCCAAACAATGAAAGGCCCACAATTTACCCTACTTTACCATATCACCACTCCCAATTCACTAATCTTTTTGCTTTCTCTTTTCTGTAAATATATTTTCATTATACGTCATTGCCAGTCTCTGAAGCTCTCCTAGTAAGAACATCTCTCACTCCTCTAGTTAGAAAATCATCTCGGCAATTCCCCAGATCTGCACTACAATGGGTAAGTCCCCCTAATACCTTTAGTTTATTTTACTGTAATGAATCTCCTATTTTGATTTAATTTTCCGCATTCCAAATGTAATTTCTCCCCCTCCCTCATTTTCTATTTTGTTGTTGTTGATTTTTTTTAGCATCTTCCCATTCTAATTCTAAGAACCCGAATCCCATTTCTCTCTTGAAACTTACTCCCTCCGCAAATATGATATCTGAGACTGAATCCATTGAATTCCCCCTAGTCATAAAGAACCGTAGACAAAAACCTAGTCGACTCGAGACTGGTCTCATAGACGAACCAACAGGAAGCCCTACTTGGGCCGAACTGGAAGACCATACTAGGGTTTTAACCGAGGGAATCCCTGAAGCCATCCCTCTACCTCAATAAGAAGAGTCTCCTTCCCCAATCAACCTAGACTTTTACTTATCCAACCCAGTAACCATCGTTCCTTCCTCAGCTCATGCCGACCTGCCTACCCTTCCCCAGAGTACCAGAGTTACCATAGAGAACCCTTGGGTCCTTCCAGATCCTGAATTACTCCTAGATTTTATCAGAAACCTTCAACTTCTTAACACCATGCTCGTCGTTATGCCTAAGATCGGCATGAACGCTGCTAATAATCCCCTCCCTACCACATCACTATTTTTGAAGACCATATAAATGTTGGGATTAGATTCCTTATGCACCCCTTTATGGTCGCTATAGCCAAGAAATGTGGATTCCCCCTTCTTCAGATGGCTCCGAGCTCCGTCCGATTCATTACCGGCTACATCATACTCTGCCGATTTTATGGAGTAGAGCTTGATGTAGATTTCCTTTTCTTTTGTTATGGGCTAAAAAACGAAAAAGGCACATTTTACCTTTCTTCTCGCCATAAGGCCCATTTTCTTCATCGCCCTTCCTCTAAAGTCCATGAATGGCGAGCAAAACTCTTTTTTCTTCATACTCGTGAGCACTGGCCCTTCCCAACCGAATGGCAGAAGAATACTCCTCCTTGAGAGCCAGTGATTGTGAGGAAAACCCCTTCTTCCCTTCATCAAGAATTTATAGACCAAATCGGGAAGTGGAATAAGTTCCCTTGTGATGTGTTAAAGATTACCAAGTCCGAAAGTGTGTATAGTTTCATAGGTATTAGCCGTTGAACTCTGAATATGATAGAATCCGAATTTGGTATGTTAATACTCCTTAGACTTTTTATTCTTAACCATATATTATGATAAACACTGACCACTTCTTTTTTCTGTGCATAAAAAATCATGCTCGCCAGCTCTTCTAGCTCGGAAGGTGCAACGGCCGCTCAACCAGATCCAGTACCTATCGTCACCTCTTTATCCCCAACCTTAAACACCGAGGAAGAGATATAAATTACCCTTGCGGTGAGAGACCAATCAATTGAGGTTGTCAACACTACTGACGACCATCTGCCTCTTCAAACCTCAGTGGGCGAAGGCAAGAAGAAGATAATTGTGCACGGTTGGTTAAAAGCTCGATCTGCCTCCCCTCATCCCAAACGACGATGCACTCAAGGGGCCTCAAGCTCGAGCTCTCCACTTTAATCCACCAACCTCTTGAACTTTGACGAGGCCGAGAAATATCCACCCTTCCTTGTGAGTTGAGTGCTGACCCCAGACAAGAAATATCTGGTGAGCCTCAGCATTCCCGAGTAGGTAGCCTTAATATCACGGTGCTTTTCGCAAGTATTAACCTTTCTAAAAACTTTCCTACTAATATTCCCTTATAAATGTTTAACATGTATGTCCTTGGATGTAGATGGAGCCTGTTCTTATTTCCCTATCCAGTCATTTGCTAGCTATTAATTCTGAAGCAAAGCACTGGATAGGTGGAAAAAGGAGGCCAGCGAGCGAACAACCCAAGATAATAAGCAAACGGAACAACTATCCTTGACCCTAGGGGAACTGGAGGAGGCTCATCGACTAATAACGGCCCATGAAGAAGAGCTAAACACTCTTCGATGCGAACTAGAGACGACAAAGTCTGAGGCTGCAGCTGAGCTCGGCAAACTCAAAGAGCGCCATCAGATAGAGCTGGACGACCTCTGGGAAAGAAGGAGGCTCATGCTCGGGGAATCGAAGAAGGTCGTCGCACTTTCTTGAGGAGTGAGGTAGGTTGGCTATTTATTGATGCATATAGAATGAGCCTGATGTCGACCTACCTCCACACCATAGCTTTCCTTCAAAGGGTGGGTAAAGGGGCCAAGTTGCACCTCAAAACTACCGTCGGACGGGTTAAATAGCAGATTCAGGCAGCTAGCCTAAACTTCTAACTAGACTATAAGAAACTGGAAGAATATCTGCCCCCGTTCGACTTCTGGAAGGGCGACAATAGCCCCTTAACATATTTTGTACTTTTTGAACAGTATAAAACCATCACCCTTCATAATGAAACCTTATTTTACCGCACAATTAGTTTTAGCTTTCCAGGAGCAAAATCATACTGTAAGTATAAAAACTTACACCTTATAACCCATGAGACCTGGTACTATCAAGCTAACCACAAGATTCATCCTGCAAATTATTAAATCAAATGTAAAAATCTGCGATCACCATAAACCATAAAATCCTAGGATAACTCAAAAAGCTAAACCAACATCTAATTAAGATAAAAGCCTTAACTTCAAAATGATAACCCTTAAACGTTTACTTAAACATCGTCCCCATAAACCATTAACCTCACCGACCATAGCACCTACATAAGCGCTGGTTCATAAAACCATAGGACCATGCCCATAAAACCATAAAACATCTCTGACCTAGGCAAACATTGGATCATACCCATATATTACATGATACGACCTATATCAAACTTAGGATCAGACCGTAACTCTTTAGCCCGCACTATAAACCATAATCAAATCAAGTAGGCCATATAAAACCAAATAAACTAATCAACTCAAATAAAACACATAACCACATAACCAAACAAAGTCATTTAAACCACACCACATAAACCATATAATACAATTAGTCTCCAATATCCTACACCATAACCATATAATATCTCTATCTTAAATAAGTGTTGAACCATAACCACAAATAATAACCATAACCATCGCTGACCAAAACAAGCGTCATCCCATAAAAATGAAAATCAAGCATAAACAATCGTCGACCTAAACAAGCATTAGCCCATAACCATTAAAAACCATAATTCCATAACCATAAACCATCGCTGACCTAAACAAGCGTCAAACCATAACCATAAAAACCATAATTCCGTAATCATAAACCATCGCCGACCTAAACAAGCGTCAGCTCATAACAATTAAAAACCATAATTCCATAACCATAAACCATCGCCGACCTCAATAAGCGTCAGCCCATAACCATTAAAAAAACCATAAACCATTGCTTACCTAAAAAAGTGTTGGCCTATAACCATTAAAAACTATATAACCATAACCGTAAACCATCGTCAACTTAATAAAAGCGTCAGCCCACATACATAAAAAAACATTAAACCATAACCATTAACTATCGCCGACGTAATAAAAGCATCAGCCCATATTCATAAAAACCCATAAAACCATAATTTCATAATCTCCATCTTATTAACCACCTTCCGACCTAACTGAGCATTGGGTAAAGTAATATACGATTATATTTGATTCCATATCCTATCTCTAAACCAATTACGCATAATATTTCCTCAGATTTCAGCTTCTTGGCACCGCCTTTCCTTCCTCATTCTCTAGCACGTATGCTGCCCCTTTTAGTAATTTTATTATCTTGAATGGTCCCACCCAATTAGGATCCAGCTTTCCTATAGTATATTTTATATCGACACGCCTCCATTCCAGATCGCCAACATGAAATTGTCGTCTCTTTACCTTCTAGTTATATGCCGCCTGAATTCTTTGCTTGTATTTTCCCACCCTTACTACTCCCTTATCCATTATCGTGTTAATCATCTTCAAAGCTCCTCTAGCCAATATTTCATTCTCCTTTGGATCAAAGGTATCTAGGCAATGTAATCCTCCTACTATCTCTACCGGAATATCAGCTTCCATACCGTAAACTAGGCTACAAGGTGATTCCCCTGTAGTAGTTCGTGGAGTTGTTCGATAAGCCCACTAGATTGATGACAACTCTTGAAGACATAATCCCCATATTTTTTCTAGCCTTGGTTAATTTAGTTAGTGATTCCAAACTTTTGTGCACCCCTTTTTAATAAATAAATTTAAAATCACGTTAGTTTTCTCGCAAGAGTACGAGGTAACTATAGGGTGATAAGTTTGACTCGAGTCGTATCTCTCGAGGAAACAACTGTTCGGTCTTTCGGATGTTTTTCTCAATTTACGACTCGAGTCAAACTCATCACAAGGAAACAACTGTTCGGTCTTTCGGATGTTTTTCTCAATTTACGAACTAAAATAAAATACATGTACAATTGGGGTTTTAAAAGAGATTGAGTTGATCATTATAAACTAAAGAAATAATTAAACTAAGACTAATTAAACTAATTATTCTAACTAAATTATCAACTATGAGCAGTAACTTAAACTATCAATATTACGCAARCATAAATTATACCTAATTAACGAATCTAAGAGCATGAGCATAAGAAATTACCACTACGCAATGAATCATAAGAATCTAAGATTAACTAATAACTAAGCATAATTCAACTCGCATAAATAAACTAAATTAAACCAATATCCAAGCATAAAACAATCAAGCTAATTAAACTAGTTCTAGCATTAACTAAGCAATTAACTAAGAATTAAACTAAGAAATTAACTACGAAATTATCTAAGAGTTTAGAGTACTTATTGGAACTAATGAAAGCAGTAAAAAGCTCCAGCTATTCCGGAGTTTGAACGTTGATCTTGGGCGAAGATTGAATCCCGAACTCGAATTTGATGTTTTGGACGCGTTGTTCTTCGATCCTTGATCTCCGTCTTCAAATCTCGTTATGAGATGTGGAATTATTGTTATTAGAAGCTATGGAACCCTAGGTGGTCGTGCCTCTGGTGTCTCTCTCTTCAAAAACCCGAAATATAGAGGGTTTATATAGATATTGCAAGTCTTGGCGCACAAGAAACCCTAAAATCCAAATTCTGGGCCATCGCGTCGACGGTGTGTCGACGTAGCGTTGACTGACGCACGCAGGTGCTCGGCATCGGTGCTGCCTGGGCGTGCGCGTTGGCTGGGCGGGTGCGTCGACTGACACGGTCATGGATCGACGCTTCAGCAAGTTGCGTCGACGCTGCGTCGGTCAATGCGTCTTCAATCGACGCTTCAACAAGTTGCGTCGACGCTGCGTCGATCGACGCGTCTTCAATCGACGCTTCAGCAAGTTGCGTCGACGCTACGTCGGTCGACACGTCTTCAATCGACGCTTCAGAACATAGCGTCGGCAATGCGTCGACCTTGCGTCGACTGACGCGGGTCATGGCTCGCATCGACGGAGTGTCGACGGTCACGTCAGTCGACGCGACAGAGCGTCTATCTCCGTCTCTCGATCTTTTGCTACTTGTTTCGCCGGAAAGCTCGTTCTCCTATTCTTGAACATCGAACTTCGTCTATTACGCGCTGAACTCTTTCGGTTACTTAGCTGTAAGGTGAAAACAACAAAATATCACCTATTTGCATCAATTATGATTAAAATATGGTAAAATAAGTCAGAACTATAAAAATACGGAATTATGCTTTAATCGTCCAACTTATACCAAAAACAAATAGAAAAAATCCAGGTTTTTGCCCCGCCGACCCGACCCGTTCGCGTATGACCCGCGGGGATAGCCCAGAAAAACAGTTTTTAAATCGTCCAAA